>CAUYQV010146433.1:0-16830 GCA_963574575.1 Galagoides demidoff
TTGAGACGGAGCCTCAAGCTATCCCCCTGGGTAGAGTACCATGGCATCACAGCTCATAGCAACTTCCAACTCCCGGGCTCAAGCGAGTCTCCTGCCTCTGCCTCCCAAGTAGCTGGGACCACAGGTGCCTGCCACAACACCCGGCCATTTTTTGGTTGCAGCCATCATTGTTGTTGGTGGGCCCGGGCTAGGGATTCGAACCCGCCACCTTAGGTGTATGTGGCTGGCGCCTTAGCCGATTGAGCCACAGGCGCCGAGCCAGATTCAAAATTTTCAACATACTAGTAAATCAAATTCATCAGGTACATCAGAAACATAATTCACCATGATCAAATGGGTTTCATTCTAGGTATACAAGGGTGGTCCAACATATGCCAATAAATAAACATGATGCATCATAAAAACAGAAAGAAAAGCAAAGATCATAAAGATTATATGATCATACTAATAGGTGCAGAAAAAGTATTTGATAAAATCCAGCAATTTCTATGAGAAAAATCCTCAACAAATTAGACATAGAAACAATATACCTCAAAATTGTAAAATCTACATATGACAAACCCATAGCCAACATCATGACCGGGGAAAAGCTGAAGGCATTATCTCTAGGAATTGTAACAAGATAAGGGTCTCATCACTTTTGTTCAACATACAATTATTGACAGTCCTAACCAGAGCCATCAGGCAAGTGAAAGAAATAAAAGGCATCCAAATCATGAAAGAGGTGGTCAAACTACCCTTGTTTGCTGATGATATGATCGTTTACCTAGAAAAACCTAAAGACTCCTAGAATTGACAAAAACATTTGGGAAAGTGTTGGGTTATAATCAATGTGCACAAGTTAGTAGTATTTCTGTATATTAAGACTGAAGAAATACAAGAGAGTACCATGGCGTACTATTCAGCCATAGAAAATAATGAACTGATATCATCTGCAGCAACTTATAAGGAACTGATGACTATTATTCCAAGTGAAGCACTGTATCTTCTTATTAATAAGTGGGAGCTAAATGATGGGCACATGGGCACAAAGAGACATAAAGGTCATTAAAAACCATAGAGAGGGGATAAGTGCCCCTTGGCCAGTCTTTTTCCCTCATGTATTGATAGCATTTGTTATTTATAGAGATTAGGTGTCTTTTCTTCACTGTCTTATTATTCCTTGGGATGTGTTTACAACACTGTACCCCCAAATTTAGGTGATGCAGGGAAGCTACCAACAACTTAGCTCTTACCTGCTTTTGTCACTGAGGCAAACTTGGAACTTCGGTGCATCCTCCAAACTGAACCAATAATACATAGATAATTTACTGAAAATGTAGTAGAATTAGAGTGTGGGAGTGGGGGCCAAAGGAGCAATGTTTTCATTCTATACCTCTTCCTTGTTCCCCATTGGGCATCTGATGCCCCCTTTAAATTTCCTCTGCTGGACACACCAGTAAAATTCTAGTCTCTATGTTGCACATTGCACCAAAATAAAAACGTAAGAATGGGAATGCAAAGCCTGTAATTGCCAGTTACTATTACGTCCTCCAAAAGGGAATGTTGGAGTTTATACAAAGAGTGAAACGTTAAGTTCAAATATTAATAATATTTTGCTCTATAAATACTAGGAGAGTTGTTTTGGGGATATAAAAGGGAAAACATAGTTCTTATAGTATGCAATCGATTTTTTGCATTTTTTTTTTTTTGAGACAGAGTCTAACTTTGATACCCTTGTTAGAATGCTGTGGAGTCAAAGCTCACAGAAACCTCTTGGGCTCAAGAGATACTCGTGCCTCAGCCTCCCAAGTAGCCGGGACTGCAGGCACCCACCACGATGCTCAGATAGTTTTTTAGAAAGGAGATCTCACTCTTGTTCAGGCTGGTCTTGAACTCCTGAGCTCAAATAATCCACCTGCCTCGGCCTGCCAGAGTGCTCGGATTATAGGCGTGTGCACCACGCCTGACCTTACACGTTCTAGTTTTAAGTTTGTAACTACAGTGACTTCTGCTAAGTTAAAATAATAGTAAGTTGTCTTGTGATCCTAAAATATGTGTATTCCAAGTTACAAGCTATGTTTGATTCCTGTGGGATTTATTTTGAGGGAACACATAGAGAGTATGAAAAAAAAGCTTCAGAAATTGAACACCAGCATTAGACTACATAAATATAGTGAATTGTAAGGGGTAATAAAATAGACATTGGTTCTATCTCTGTGTGTGTTCTCTAAATATTTCTCTGGCATTTTTAGACTTTTAAAAATTGGTATTATATTAATTAATTAGTATTCATTAATAACTTTTTTCTTTATAAAAAGCACACTGCCTGAAATAATTTGTTTTTATTGTATCTGGGTCAGGAAGTCTTCTTCCATTTTCGGCATAGAATAGGAAGGAGAACTGATCCATCTGATCTGAAAATTAGAAGAACTCATACATATTATGTCTAGGTAAAAGGGAAAGAAATCCCATAATTAAATCCCTATACTACAAATGATCTTAGTTCTGCTATCTATATTAAGCCTAATTACACAGCATAGTAACTTTGAGGGACACTTACCACCCAGAGCAGATAACTTCTCAGTAAAGTGTTCAGGGATAATCTTTTTTTTTTGGCTTGGGCTCAAACGAAGGAAAGAGGATGCCAGGCTGCAGAAAATAGCTGTGAGAGCTGTTTATAAGATGCTTTATGAACCCTTTATCTTGTATAGGGTGGCAAGCTTCTGTAGAATCTAAAATGGGAGAAAAAAGAAAGCCAAGGAGTCACCTAACCTAGGTTATTACACCCATAGGGCATTTTCTCCCACTTTTCTCACTTTGATGATAAATAGTTCAAAAGCTACTTTCCTCAGGAGATTAAGGTATAGTCTAAAGGCTATTACCTGTCAGAAGTTTCCAGCTCTTCCTAAATTGATTTCACCATGCAGAAATAATCTTTATTAAACCCACATATGATTCCTGAAACATTATTTTCAGTCTCAGGGCTCCCTTACATCTCAGTGTTTAAGCCAGTTGTGTAATTATTTAGCTAATTTCTCTCAGGTTTCCCCCTGAAGAATTTTCTTCTTCCCCTTGCTCATTCCTTGTGTTTTTCTTTCTTTCTTTCTTTTTTTCCCCTGAATTCATACATACAATGAATATGGATTCTTTAATTTAAAAAATTAAAGTGAATTTAGTCAGCAATTCAAATGAAATCAATTGAAACAGATTTGGGGGACACATTGGAGTCTTCCTTTAGGGTAGCCAGTTGACTGATGGTCAACCATATAGTGGTCTTACAGTGATCAGGTCACTCTGGTCCAGGGACAAGTCCTTACTGCATGAACAGGAAAACATCAACACATAGAGACACTGCCAAATTACAGCTATGAAGATGACCTTTGCTGGGATGTCTGTCTTATTATAGATCTTTGAGTGTTCCTGGTGACAATGATGTCTCTGCATATTCCTGAAGATAGGACATGATTGTGGGTCATTTGAATGTCTATTTGCATCTTAATGTTTCCGCTTAATGATTCAAAGTTTACTTCTTGAAACAAATTGAGTCACACTAAATCAATGTGTCAGCACCATACTATGGGTCTAATCTCAATCCTACAAAAGAAATACCTCTCCAGTTAACAGGAGTGATCTGCCTTGCAGCCTCTGCTCCCCTCAAAGAGGACTGGCCATGGAACCCCAGGATAACACTGCAGGTACAAGTCCTGGAACTTTTCAGGACCTTTGTGGGAAGGTAGAAGATGAAAGAGTCCCTTGAGGGAAATAAATGGATTAGGGCTCTGGGTACCCCGCCCAGTGGCTCTATACATCCATTCCAGACACCAGAAACTGACTTCAAACACTTTCTGAAAGACACTCCCTGGGACAAAGGCTCCTTCTGCCATAGCCTAAGGGCAATACCAAACTGTCTGAATCTATGGTAATTTTCAGATTTTAAAATACTAGTTATCATTTCCTAACAGGAATCTAAAAAGCTCCCTGATGTGGTGGCTTGGCACCTGTAGCACAGTGGTTGTGGCATCAGCCACATGCACTGAGGGTGGCGAGTTCAAAACCAACCCACCCGGACCAGCTAAGCAACAATGACAACTGCAACAACAACAACAACAGAAAAATAGCCAGGCATTGTGGTAGGTGCCTATAGTCCCAGCTACCTGGGAGGCTGAGGCAAGAGAATTGCTGTGAGCTGTGACATGCCAGCACATTGAGGGCGACATAGTGAGACTGTCTCAATTCAAAAAAACAAAAATCAAAACAAAACAAAAAACACTCCCTGACTTGGAACTGTGGATTTTCCAATTGAACTCCCTGTTGACTATCCACTCTGTCCACTACAGGGGTTTAGAGAATGATCCAAATCTGTAAGAATCTCCAAAATTCCTGAGAGAAAAAATAAATTGGATTACTTTCTAACCAACATTAATACATTATTGACTGGCAATTTTATATAGAAACTGTCCTTGTTACCAGGTAACTCCTGACCTATCAACAATCTGTTAAGACTCTAACAAATCCTTTGTCCTACCAGTTTTTCAGGCTCAGAAAATACTGTGAGCTTAACAATAGGAGTCCTTGAATTTGTCATCTTAAATCCTCCATAATTTTACTGTCAAGAAGCTTTATGGGGACATTTCTTTTGTTCCTTTTTTTATTAAACTGTAAACACATAGATCATGTATACATTAATGCATTTATGGGGTACATGCGCTGATTTCATATAGAATTAGGAATGCTTACATCACACTGGTTACTACATACCTCATCTCATTTACTTAATTATTGTGTTAAGACATTTATACTCTTTACTTAATAGATTTGACATGTACCCTTGCATTATGCACCATAGGTGTGATTATGGGAACATTTCTATGGTACATATAGCTTCAGACTATTTATAACATAAACAGCTGTGCTGGTACCATCTGTTGGTTGGTTGTTTATCACTCATAGGATGACTTGCTCATTTTTCCCCCTCTCAGTCATTTACATTTCTAAAAATTATCAATCAACAATTAAAATAAAAACTAAGAAGACTTTATTATTTTCTCACCTCTGTTATTCTTTATCTCTTTCTTTAGAAGCTCATAATTCTCATTTTACTAACTTGAAAATACTTTCTTTTTTTTCTTATTCTCAGTGAAATTGGTTAGCCATTTTGATAATTTATGATTATTTATGACATTTCTAGGATGAATGATGTTCCCCCCCCCCTCCCCAAATGTAGGCTTTCTTTATATTGGTGAATTGAAATATCTCTATCCAGTTAAAAAGCCCACAAAAGTCATTATTTCTATGTGGAATGGAGTTGATTGTTGGCTTTCTTGGTTTTTGGTTTTGAACTCAAAATTCTCTCTCCAGCAAGGTATTTTTTGATTTGTTTACATGCTATAGTTACGTCATTTTTATTAAGAAATATGAATTAGCACATCTATTGACCATCTGGAAAGAAAACCACTTAACTTGGGGCAGTGCCCGTGGCTCAAAGGAGTAAGGTGCCAAGCCCCATATACCGGAGGTGGTGGGTTCAAACCTGGCCTCGGCCAAAAACTGCAAAAAAAAAAAAAAAGAAAAGAAAGAAAACCACTTAACTTGGACCTTTTTTTCTTCTTTTTTTGAAATACTAACTAGTATCAGTCTAATTTTAAGGAATGTCTTCAAATTTGAGATTGCTGCAATGCCCATGTCCCCTGAGATAGGTCACCTTTGGGAATAGCCCCTGACAGCGATGGCCTTAGCCACCTGGTGACCAGAGACCCCCAGCCCAGACCTCATACTTCAGAGGAGCAATGTGTCAAAGACAAATTGAAGTGGATGAGGTCAAATCAGCAAGACAGACTTACTCAAGCCTATTGCTGCAGGGGAGAGAGATTAAAATGTGCTCTGGTGGAACAAAAAGCAGAAGAGTTTTTAAGCACTGGCATAGGGTAGTGGAAAGGAGGATGTTGGGGGAAGGTAGGTCAGTGTGATTAGTTCTTCAGTGTTTGCTGATTGGCACCTGTGGAAGGTAGACTTCTAGCCACTTATGGAGACTGGGACACATGGTACTATCTTCCTTGATGATTATATTTAGAAGAGATGGCTTTCAGGTCCCTGTTCAAGTCTCTACCATTTTTCTTTGTTAGATTGTCTGCCTTTTCTTTTTGCTTCATGGGTTCTTATATACTCTGGATATGCATTTTCTTTGTGTTATAAGCATTTTATCCCAAGATGTGCCTTGCTTTCTCACTCCATAATGGTGTTCTTTGATGAAAATAAGTTCTTAATTTTCAGGGAGTCCAATTTGTTAATGTTTTCCCTTATGGGTTTTTAAAAATCCTATTTTCCACTTTTTAAAAAATTGTTGGGTATTCATTGAGGGTATAAAGAACCAGGTTACATGGATTGCATTTGTTAGGTAAAGTCCTCCTTATAATTGTCTCCTGACCCCCAAAAGTGTTTTTATCCCAAATCATGCAGATAACTTTAAAACTTTTCTACATTTGGATCTATGCTCCATCTCAAATTAAGCATGAAGTCTCTTATTGCCCTAAATAGGATAGCCAGTGAAATATGGAATAGAAGTGGTGATAGTGGGCAACCTTGTCTTATTCAAAATCAGATTAATTTGAAAATAAAAACAATTTTTAAAAAGTAAAGTAGCTGCAATTTTATCTGAAAATATGGCCAAACTCTAAAGGATATTTAGTCAAATTCAACTCTATTCCATGAAATGCTTGCTTAAAAAGATGGGACCTGAAGACTAACACTTTAAAAGAACATGTTGAAGCATATAAACCTCCCAAATTTCCTATGTGCTATCTCGTAAGATCTCGGATATCTGTATGGCTTAGTTCTTCAAATCACTCTGTCTTTCATAATTTATACAAAGAGGAACAGTAAAAGTAGATTTTATCATAATTCCATATGGGTCACCATTGGTGCCTGGCCACGGACAGCACCCTGCAAATGGTCACATACTTACAGGGAAGGGATATTGGCTCAGGAACAGAAAATTACTCACTATGTGGACTTAAGAGTGTGTGTAATTAAGCTTCCTGAGAGTGGGATTAGGCATTACAGAATCCAGTTAGCATATTTTAGCCTCCCACCACAAACTTTTACAAAGCAACTTAGATTAATCTTTTCGTCCTTAGATCTCATTTATAACTTAGGTTGAGTTCTATGTTGACTTGTAGCACGGGGTAGAGAAGGGAATTGTCACATCTGTTACAGCATTGACTGAGGCTGTTCCTTCATGGAACCTCAGAGTTTTGGAGAACAAAATTCAACAATTGATAAATTCATTTATATATTCAGTGGCTACTGAATACACATTCACAAATGTGTGAATACACATTTTCTACAGTATGTAATGCATTCAAAATTCTGCCCTTATTCAAGGAGGTTAAGATTTATTTGAGGACAGGATGCCCATATATAAAATAATCACACTTTAAGGAAGAAAGTAATTGCTAATATTATTTATTTATCCCTTAGACCAGTGTTTTTCAATCTTTTTTATCTCACCATACACTTGAACCTACAGTTAAACTTTCGTGGCACACTTAAATTATGATGATCAAAAAAAAAAGAGTTAATAAAAGAATACTTACTGTACTTAATGTGCTTTGAACTTCTTTTGAAAATAATTAATAATGTGTAAAAATTTTCACAGCATACCTAAGGTCTCCTTTGTGGCACACGTTAAAGGCAAGAATGAATTATCTTAGAACTGACAACTGAATCTTTTCTAATATGAACATAATTTTATTTTAGCCACTTAAAAAATATTTAGTGATCTAATACATGCCAGGCACTATCCTAGGTACTAGAGATACAGTTGTAAATGAAAAGACAATGTCTCTGAGGTCACATAGCTTATCTTGGACAAGGAGGTATGTAAATTGGTTTTGAAGCACGAAAAAAATTTTTAAACATGTAAAGACTAAACATAAGAATATTCTAGAAGAGACAACAATGGGAACAAGAGCATGAAAAAATGAGGAGACTGTTTAGGGCAGTGTGGGCAGCAAGTAATATTGAAGACTTGTTAGGAGGTAGAACGAATAAAAGGCAATATAAAATGTTGAGGCCATGATAAAGAGGTCTCTGTTGCCTACTTGGGTTCTGAACCATGTGAGCAATAAAACAGTGGGTAAAGATGGAGTAAGATCAGCATGTGCAACATGCTGAACATGTAGAAGAGTCAATGGGCCTGAACTGAACAAGACAAGGATAGGTCTACCCCTGGCAAGAATAAGCCTCTGCTTAACTTTCAATGTCAAGTGATTCATGAATAAGTTCTCTTCTAAGATAAAAGTAGTACTTAATTGGGTCAAGCTTTTCCAACTATTTTCTCCAAATTTATCCATCAGATAAATCTACACAACACTAGAAAAACATACGGATGAAGAGGGTCAAAGTTATACTAATTCTGTGCCTCCAGAAGACAGCAGTAGCAGGAGGGAAGCGGTATTTCTCGTCAAAGTTCAGTAGCTCCTTTTTCTTCTCTTTTCATTTTACTCATTGAACTTAATCATGAAGCAAATGTTCAAAAAGAGAAAGGCTCTCACATTGAGGGAAATAAATCAGTGTTTTCTCCAGACAGTGTTGTTAGTCTTTTTCTGGAACTCTTATTGTAATACCCAGCACTGTTCCTTGTGGGTATCCTCCTTGGTTTCTGGTGAGCAGACTGTGTTTTGTCCCCAGAATTTGAAATTAATCAGAATATTCATTAAATATCTAAGGCCAAACCATTCCCAGAAGTGAACATATGTTTCCTATTGTGTTTCCCATCCGAATTAACTTGGCCATATTGTCTAACACAGCCTATCAAAGGTCGTTGGCAATGAGACTGAATCACATAATGAAGATATTTCTACAGTAAAGTTTTAAAGACTTTCCAACAATAAAATTCCAGCAACATGGAATAATCCCCAAATATGAATGTTAAAGTCCCATAATCTATTTTGGAAAAATCATGCTTAGAGAGGTCTTATTTTCCCAGCAGAAGTTCCTGATGCCTGGAGATATGCAATTTCTTTAGTTATCTCCCTGATCAAGATGTCTTTGCTTGGAGCTGTTGTGGTTCCTTCAAGATGTCAGAGTTATTTTTGGTTTAATGAATTCAAAATCTCCCAGAAGCCCCACCTTTCAAGAGACCAAGAGTTCATTGGACATATTTAATTAGCCCCGCACTAGTTATACTTACGAAATTGAAAAGGTAGTCCTTAATTCCTAAAGCAATAGTTTCAGGTGAAGTTATAATCTCAGAACTCAATACTGAATTGTGCCCAAGACTACAGGAGCAGCTTAATAGTGCAGAAAAAGGAGAAGATCCCTCACCAGGATGTGTCAATCTTGCCAGTTAATTAGAATCCTCGACCTGTGAATATGAACTCAATTTAAAGTGCTCTCCATCCTTCCAACTGGGTTATCTGCCTGAAGGTGATAATGAATGATGATAGTAACTCAGATAAAGCTCCTGATAAATCATAATAATATCATTTGTTGAAGACTTATATTCCAGGAGCTTTTCTGAAAACCTTATGTACAGTATATAAACTTATTTAGTAACTATCATTACCCAATATATAGCATCTTTCTTCCCAGTTTTAGACAATTTGGGAAATAAAACCAACCAAAAGAAAAGCTCAAGGAAAAAATATCACCTTCATGAGAGAGAGAGAAAATGAAAGAGAGAGAATGAAAGAGAGAGAAAGAGAGACAGAGATAAAGACAGAGACGGACAGACACTAATTAGGAGGAATGTACCTTAGAATAAGAACCAAGCTTCTGGAATTCTGGAATTAAGCTGACATACCAACTCGTTCAAGGGGTGTGGAATGTGGCAGATCTCTTCCCTTTGGGGAAGTCCTTTAAACTTAATTTTTGGATCTTGGAGGGGCTATCCAGAATTTGTGGTCTCCATTGGAGGGCAAATCTGGGATGGGGCTGCGTCAAGTGATGCCCTGTTCTTCCTCTGAGATCACACTGATGGCTTCACTCTTTCAGGGGAAGTATGGGCACAGAATTCTATTAGTTGACCTCTCTTTATAATGTAGACACATCAGGAATGGGTATGAAACATTCTCTGTAACTTGATAAATAAAAATCAGTGGGAGTGTTTCTTTCAATTTTTTTCTAATTATGAAAGTAATGTGGGAGATCATTATGGAAACTTACAGTTTTTTTAAGCAAGAAAGTGACATGATGACTTGTTTGTTTTAGAAGGTAATTTTGGCAGCTCTGAGGAAGGATTTGAGAAGAGACAGTAGAGACAGAAAAAGCATTTGAGAATCTGTGAGAGAGACAAATGCTCCTACCCTCCCTCTGGGTAGGACAATGGCCACCAGGAAAATGATGAGAACACTGATAAGATAATTTTTATGCTACTGAGAGTGAGAAGACTTGGCAACAGTTGGTGTAGTGGATGGGAGAATGGGAGAAGCCAAAGTGGATCTAAGATTTAGGACAGACATTTGGATCATGATTTATGCTTTGGTTCCAGAACCATAATATTCCCCTATATGAAGACTCTCATCATCACATTTGGTAAAGATGGAAATCATCCTTGTGAGAGACAGAGGGGATGGGTTGTCTTGTTTTTATTTTATAAATGTGAAAACTCAACCACATTATAGGTGCTGACTTTGTTCAGACTTATAGTTGGATTCTAGTATTGTCATGTAGTTTTTATTAAGTGTTTTCTCAATTTTCTAGGATATTTCCTACTTAGGGGTGTATATGATGTTGCCTGCATTAAAATATTTGGCTCTGGGTGGTGCCTGTGGCTCAGTGAGTAGGGCGCTGGCCCCATATACCAACAGTGGTGGGTTCGAACCTGGACCTGGCCAAACTGCAACAAAAAAATAGCCTGTGTTGTGGTGGGTGCCTGTAGTTCCAGCTACTCGGGAGCTGAGGCAAGAGAATTGCCTAAGCCCAAGAGCTGGAGGTTGCTGTGAGCTGTGACACCATAGTACTCTACCAAGGGTGACAGACTGAGACTCTGTTTCTAAAAAAAAGAAAAGAAAATATGTGGCTCTATTTGTTAGGTTGCTTTCACCAGAAAAGGTAGAATTAGGGTTTAGTGTGGAAATACCAGACTGAGGGCCTAATGTATGCACAAACCTTGGTCATACATTTTGCTTGGAGTCATCCCTTTTAATCAAGTCCAGAAGTGACCCAGAGACCCTTGGCCTTCACAGGTAAAAAATATCTTAAATTTAGGTAAAATGAAAGGGGGTGGATCCTCCCAATTCTGACTATGATTCTCTTCTCTTTCCTTCTGCCCAACTCCTCTGAGATTGTCCACTGAAGAAAAGATGCAGGAATAATAATCATCTAAATCATTTATACTATAACAAAAGTGGACAAATTCACTCACCAATTGAACAGATACTTAGGAGTTTTCTATGTATCAGACACTGCTCTAAACCCTGGAGAGATGTCAGTAATCAAAAAACACCTGAAGTCTCTATTCTCAGAAAACATATTCTAGTAAGGAGAGACAGACAAAATAAATAAATAAACCTATTGTATGTAAGATGGTTACAAGTGGTATGGAGACCACGAAAGATAGTAGAAAGGGTAGGGAGAGTATTCCCTCACTTCCCTATGGAAGACATATTGGGGATGAGGGAATGACCTGAGAAGTCTGGGCTTCATTAGATGAGGAAAAGAAACAGAAATGAAAGGAATGAATAAAGATGAGTCCTATGGTTCCTAAGGCAAATGGTTGTGGGAAACCATGATGGCTGAGGGTCTTGCTAAACTTATGGCATACTCTCCTGACTCCCTAAATGAGTTCCGGCTCTTTGGAAGCTGCTTCCTTATGAACTGCCAGGTGGTTAAGAATGGCTTTTAGGTGGCACCATAGCTAAGTGGTTAGGGCACTGGCCATATACACTGAGTGAGGCAGGCAGGTTCCAACCCAGCCTGGGCCTGCTAAACAACAATGACAACTGCAATAACAACAAAATAGCCGGCTGTTGTGGCAGGTGCCTGTAGTCCCAGCTACTTTGGAGGCTGAGGCCAAGAAAATTGCTTTAGCACAAGAGTGTGAGGTTGTTGTGAGCTGTGATACCACAAGACTCTACCCAGGGTGACAGCTTGAGACTCTGTCTCAAAAAAGAATGGCTTTTTATTGTATACAGTAAGAAAACCTTGACCTAATTGCTTTCAAAACCCTGGAAATGAGAAAAAAAAGGAAAACTAGTATTGAAGAACATTATCCCTGTTTAAAACAATATCTTTCAATTCTGAGGTGATATTATCTTTGAAACAACAAGAGGAACACATCCTTTTAGAAATTCTTCTTGTGTTTTATTACTAATTTATTGTAAGCAGTAGTTTTAGAGGGAAAATATAGCAAGAGATATTTTCATCTTTTTACCTGTGGCTTTTGTTCCTCCTCAGGAGATAAAGCTGAGCAATAAATGCCAGACAGTGTACAATTTTAATGGCTTCACCTTTGCTCTGAGTTACGGAAGATAGCAGTCCTTTTTGGGACCATCTAAATTTCAGCACGTAAACTTTTATAGTGCAAAATCTTTAGATTACAAGGACAGATGTAAAATGTTTTTGGTCCTGCTGCTTAGTTAGACACTTGGATACTGACTTAACAATGGTTCAATTTATGATTTTTTGACTTTATGATGGTCTTCATACAACCATTCTGTTTTGTACTTTCGCCACAGTACTTAATAAGTTACATAAGATATTAGATATTTTATTATAAAATAGGTCTTGTGTTAGATTATTTTGCCCAACTGTAGGCTAATTAAAGTTTCTGAGAGTATTTAAGGTAGGCTATGCTAAGCTCTGATGGGAAGTGTTGGAGCAAAGGGAAAATTTCCTCTTCACTCTTGGAAGGATTGCTGAAAAATTAACTCATAATAAAGCAAATTAGTAAGGCAAAAACTATACATATTTTGCTGTTGTCATGGGCAGGGGGAGAATCACAGAGTGATTGTCCAATATTCCATAAGACCCAAATACTTATATATCCTCATTTCACAGGGGAAGGGGCAGATGGGAGATAAAGGTAATTCTGCTGAGGGGCAATCTGTGATTACTGGACAGGTTGAATAAATGCTTGTGAGAATGAGTACATAGGGGAGAAACAGATGGAGTTGTAAATGATTCTCTTTGGAAATTAAATTAGCCTGAGAGACAGATATTATTTTTGACCAGTTCTGGTTGCATTCTTGATCTTATGTCCTGCAATAGATAATGAGATGATGGAGAGAAGAAAGAGAGACAATTGTTCTTTATGAGTCTCTCTGGTCTTAATGGAGATAGAAGGAAATTCCCTTCCAATGCCTGTTGTTCTCTAAGGGACTTTACTTCAAAATATTCTTTATACCAATGAGTCATATTTTGGGATGACATTTCCTTCTCTCCTCCAGAAGTTAGGTGTGTTAAAGGCATTTTTTTTTTTAAAGAAAAAACAACATCCTTTATTTTTTCTTTGGTACCCTATCTCTTCTCTATTTTTTATTTCAGATTAACATGAGGGTACAATGTTTAGGTTGCATTGTTTTCATTTCTAAGGTAAAGTTCAAGTTGTAGCTGAGCCCTTCCCCCGGGGGTCCTGTTGAACACCCTCACACTGTGCACATTGGGTGAGATCCCACCAATAACCCTCCCTCATCACCTCTCCTCTTGCCTCCTGGCCACTAGACTATATTTGTGTTTCTTCTTTCATCTGGGTGTGTAGTTCTTTATATTTTTATTTCATATTGGGATTAAGTACATTGGATACTTTTTCTCCCATTCTTGACATACTTTACTAAGAAGAATGTGTTTTGACTTCATCTAGGTAAACACAAAAAGATGTAAAGTCTCCATATTTTCTTATGCGTAAATAGTACTCTATGGTATACACATACTACAGTTTGTTAATCCATTCATGTAATAAGAGGCAAGTACAGAGAAGACAGCATCTGGAATTCTTTGTTGTTAGTTGTGTCCTACATATGGGTGGATATGGTCAAAATAAGTCTTTAAGTACTGCCATATCATTCAGTAAAACTAACTACTTTTGTAGAATATGGTGATAATCATAAAAATGCTAGTTAAGTGTTTTTGGATGTCTTTTTAAATTTTTTAACAGTTTGCTTCATGTCATCTTTATTAGTCTATGCTATCTTTCTAACTACTTGCCTGAAGGTGATAAAAATGATGGTAATAACTCTGATAAAGTTTCTGATAAATCATTGTTAACATCACAATAACATTTATTGAATACTTAACATGTGCCAGAAACTTTTCTCGGAGCCTTATACATGCATATGACGTGAATAATAATAATGACTTGAAATATTATCTTTACTTTCAAGATGAGAAAATTTAAGCACAGTTAACACATTATCAGAGGTCACCCAGTTAAAAAGTGAAGGAGCTAGTTTATAGACAGGTGTTCTAGCTACAGAGCCTGCACATTCTTCTAACTTCCATATTATATGGTGTCTTAATGAAAAATTGGAATCAGTATGAGCAATTATAATGTTTTTAATATGTAAATCTATTGTGTAGTGGGGGCACAATTTGATCCAATGTTCAGAGAAGTACCATTTTTTTCTTTTAAATTAATGGATCTGTTGCTATTTACAATGAAGAATATTTTTTAGTTTGATCTGTTATGGTTCCTTTTCATATATTGACAGTTTGGACAAAATGTTGGTAATCTCAGAGTCTAAGTCCTTATTCTGCTTCTTTCAAGACAGATATGGGTGAGAGATATGGTTTAAAAAAAATCCAATATGCACTTTTTAATGTTCAGATGAAGAAAATTACAAAAGACTTTTTCTTTTACCATGAAAAATCAAACAATCTGGATAAGTTCCACAATTATAATTAAAAAAAAATACTAAAGAGCCAAGGACACAAACGCACCTAAATAAATTGAACTCTAAGCCCTTCATAAGAGAGAAGTGATCCACAGTAGCTCTCAGTCCTGACTGAGAAAGGGGGAGGAGGAGGAGGGATCTGCCATACATGGGATAAAAGAAAACAGACTAATTTTAACAAAGTTCTAACAGCTGTGTGTGGGCTGTTGTGACAGATTAGAATCCAGAAAAGCCCCCAAACCCCAATTTGGAATGAGACTGAACTACCACCCCCTCCACCCCTACTCTTTCCCACTGGTCTTCACTCAATGCTTTGTAGTTCCTCAAAAATGGGGACAAGGAAAGAGATTTGAAAAAAAAAAATGCCCTGAAGTACTTCAGAGTACCAGTAAGTTTGCAGAATAAGTAGAAAGAAAGAAATACCTAAAAATGTCATGGGCATACTGCTGGATACTAAAGATCATTCTCAAATCTTAAAAGTAGGTATGGGAGAAAAATACATTGCTTACAGAGGAATAATTACTACTGACTTCTCATCAGAAACACTGGAGACCAGAAAAAAACAAAATCATATCTTTTATGTACTGAAAAACCTTGTCAACCTAGAATATTATATTCAGTGAAATAACATTCAAATAGGAAAGCTAAATAAAAAACCCACAGGAGGTAAAAGCTGAAAGAATTCACCTGTAGCAGGACTGCATTTTAAGAAATGCCAGAGAAGTATTTCAAACTGATGGTAAATGACATAGTATGGACATGATGAAATACTAAAAAGCACCAGAATAGGTGAATACATGGTAATATATATGAGCTATGTATTAATAACTTCATTTCACATATATACATTTTTATAAACACACAAATAAGTGTATTTTTAAAACTATTGATCGTTTAAGTAGAAAATAACTATGTGTTGTGGAATTTATAACATCTGTAGAAATAAAACATAAAACAAGAAAAGCACAAGAAGTAAGAGGGGATAAATGGAATTATATTGTTGTAAGGTCTTACATATAAAATTATGTAATATTATTTGAAGGTAAACAATATAAATTAAGTAAACACATTATAATATCCAGAACCAATTTGTGAGATGCAATGAAAGAAGTGCTTAGAGGAAGTTTAAAATACTTATGTCAGAAACCCTATAAAACTAAAGCCTAAAATCCATTGCCTAAGCTTCTACCTTAAAAAGCTAAAAACAAAGTTTAAGCCAAACCCATATTGAATGAAACTGCAAAGAAATAATAGCATACATCAAAATAGAATAGAAAAGAGAAAAAAACCAATGAAGAAAAACTAAAAAGTCAAAGTTGAATTTTTGCAGATAAATTGATAAACTTTTGGAAAGATTAATAATGAAAAATACAAATAACAAATATACAAAAAATGTTAAACATTACTACAAATCCTACAAATGTTAGAGAATATTTTGAACAACTTTGTATCAATACATTTGACAACTTAGATAAAAAGGACATATTTCTTTAAAAAAATGAATTACCAAACTATCAAAAGAAGAAATAGAAAATATTTAAATCTTAATATTAAATCTTAAACCCTAGCTCGTGATGGCTCCATTAGTTAATTATATAAAACTATTAATGAAGAAATATGTTAATGAGAAAAGAGAGTGGAAGGAAATACTTTCCAACTCATTTTGTAAAGCAGATATAACGTGGATACTAAAATCTGTTAAAAATAAACCAAAAAGGGGGGCGGAGCCAAGATGGTGGACTGCAGCCAGCTTTTTACAGAAGCTCCCGTCCAGAAGGAGGCTGAAAGGACAGAAGTTTAGCTAATATAGCTGATGGTTTGGAGCAGAGCCAAGAGAGAAGATTGAGGAGCACACTTCAACCTTCCTGAGGCGAGTGGCGACCCCAAAAATACAACCAAAAGGTACAGAATCCACCACCAAGCAGACGGGAGTCCCCTCCCCCGCAACAAGGGCTCGCAGTTTACTCCATGCAAACAAGCGAGCAGAGCTCAAACTTCCTCCCACTCTATCCCACGG
>CAUYQV010146436.1:0-13698 GCA_963574575.1 Galagoides demidoff
TAGTTTCATAGTAGGGCTGAATACATTGGATACTTTTTCTTCCATTCTTGAGATACTTTGCTAAGAAGAATATGTTCCAGCTCCATCCATGTAAACATGAAGAAGGTAAAGTCTCCATCTTTCTTTAAGGCTGCATAATATACCATGGTGTACATATACCACAATTTATTGATCCATTCGTGGATCGATGAGCACTTGGGCTTCTTCCATGATTTAGCAATTATGAATTGGGCTGCAGTAAACATTCTGGTACAAATATCTTTGTTGTAATGTGATTTTTGGTCTTCTGGATATATACCTAGTAGAGGAATTATAGGATCAAATGGCAGGTCTAGTTTTAGTTCTCTAAGTGTTCTCCAAACATCTCTCCAAAAGGGACGTATCAGTTTGCACTCCCACCAGCAGTGTAGAAGTGTTCCCTTTTCTCTGCATCCACGCCAGCATCTCTGGTTTTGGGATTTTGTGATGTGGGCTAATCTTACTAGAGTTAGATGAGATCTCAAAGTAGTTTTGATTTGCATTTCTCTGATTATTAATGATAATGAGCATTTTTCATACACAGTAAGTAAAGCAAGCAGACAGCCCTCAGAATGGGAGAAGATATTTACAGGTTATAGCTCTGACAACGGTTTACTAACCAGAATCCACAGAGAACTCAAGTGTATTAGCAAGAAAAGAACAAGTGATCTCATCTCAGGGTGGGCAAGGGACTTGAAGGTATACATTTTATTAATCCATTCATGTATTTATGGACACTTGGCTTGTTTCCACATCTTTGAAATTATGAATTGGGCAACTATAATCATTCTGGTACAAGTGTCTTTTTGATAAAGCACTTTTTTCCTCTGGGTAAATACCTCGCAGTGAGGTTGCATGGTAGATCTACTTTTGGTTCTTTGAGATATCTCCATACTACTTTCCAGGGAGGTTGTACTTATTTGCAGTCCCACCAACAGTGAATGAGTGTTCCTTTCTACATCCATTACAGCATCTGATGCTTTGAGACTTTTTGAAATGAGCCATTCTCATCAGAGTTTTATGATATTTCGTTGTGGTTTTGGTTTTTATTTCTCTGATGATCAGAGAGGTTAAGCATTTTTTCATGTGTTTGTGGCCTGTTAGACTATCATCATTTGGAAAGTTTCTCTTTGTGACTTTTGTCCACTTTTTAATGGGTTTGATTTTTTTCTTGCTGATTTCCTTGAGTTCTTTATAGATTCGCATTATCAGCCCTTTGTCAGATGTATAGCATAAAAATATATTTCCATTCTGTAGGTTGTTAATTTACTCTACTAATTATGTCCTTGAGTATGCAGAAACTTTCTGATTTGTTCTGGTCCCATTTGTTTGTTTGTATTGTTGCTGCAATTGCTTTTGAGGTCTTCTTCATAAATTCCTTCCCTGGGCTGATATCTGTAAGAGTTTTTTTCAACATTATCTTCTAAAATTATTATAGTTTCATGTCTTAGGTTTAAGACTTTTATACATCATGAATTAATTATTGTCAGCGTCAAGAGATACAGATCCTGGTTCTGTCTTTTACACGTGGCTATTCAGTTTCCCCAGCAGAATTTACTGAGTAGGGATTCTTTACCACATTGTGTATCTTTATCTGCTTTATCAAAGATCAGATGGGATAATTAAGATGGTTTCATCTCTGGGATCTCAGTTCTGATCTGTAGATCTGTGTGTCTGTTTTTGTGCCAGTACTAGGCTGTTTGGGATACTATAGCCTTGCAGTATAGCTTGAAATCTGGTAAAGTGATGTCTCCTGATTTGTTCTTATTATGTAAACTTGCATTAGCTATTCAGGATCTTTTCTGGTTCCATAAGAAGCATGGAACTGTTTTTTTTCTGTATTTTCCAAAAATGACATTAGGATTATAATGGGTATTATGTTGAATATTTAAATCACTTTGGTTAACAATGTTGATTCTACTGATCCATGAGCATTATGTGTTTTTCCATCTGTTTATATCCTTTGCAATTTCAACAAAAGTAAGAAAGACTAAGATAGTCACTATATAATGCTGAAGGAAACAATTTAACAAGAAGATTTAATAATCATAAATATTTATGCACTCAACACTGGAACACCCAGATTCTTAAAGTAAACTTTACTCAAACTAAACAAAATAATGAACAGCAGTACCATAATTGCCAAAGACTTCAGTACCCCAAGGAGAGAACTGGACAGATCCTCCAAGCAGAAAATAAACAAAGAAACAACGGATCTAAACAGAACTCTTGAATAAATGGGCCTAACGGACCTTTACAGAACATTATACCCCCAAATGACTGAATGTACATTCTTTTCATCAGCAGATGGAACATTACCTAAGATTGATCACATCCTAGGCCACAAAAACATGTCGCAAAATATTTTAAAAAATAGAAATTATACCATGTATCTTCTCAGACCACAATGAAATAAAACTAGAAATGAAAGCTGACAGAAACACTCCCCCTGTACAGACTTCCGGAAACTAAACAACCCACTTCTGAATGATAGTTGAGTCAATGAAGAGATTAAGATGGAAATCAAAAGACAAAATAGTAATAGATACACAAGGTATCCAAATCTGTGGGATATATCCAAAACTATCCTAAGAGGAAAACTCATAGCCTTGAACACCCACATCCGAAAGACAGAGAAAGATTGCAAGTCAACAATGTAATGAATCATCTCAAGGAATTGGAAAGGGAAGAGCAAATCAACCCAAAGCCAGCAGAAGAAAAGTTTCACAGAATTGGAAAAGCAAGTATCTCACGTACTCAATACTAATATGAAACCAATAGAAAGGCACCTACATTCTGATAGGAGAGAAAAACACAAGTATATTCAAATGGGGGATTGATAAGCTCTCACCTAGTATGCACAATGTAAGGGTGTACAGCACACCCTCTGGATGAGGGCTCAACTACAACTTGAACTTTACCTTAGAAACACAAACCAATGGAACCTCATTATTTGTACCTCCATATCAAGCTGAAATAAAAAAAAAAAAAGAAATAACCAAGATCTAAGCAGAACTAAATGAAATTGGAAACCAAATAACTATCCAGAAGATTAATGAAGAAAAAAATGGTTCTTTGAAAAAATAAACAAAATTGAAAAGCTTCTTATCTGATTAGCTAAAAACAGAAAAGAAAGAGTGTAACAAACTCAATTAAAAATTAAAGAGAAGTCACAACTGATATCCTGGATATATGAAACATCACCCTTGAATTCTATATAAATCTCTATGCCTATAAACTTGAAACTGGGGACGTAATAGATAAATTCTTGGAAACACACAACCTCTGGAAGGTCAGTCAGGAAGAAATAGAAGCCCTAAACAGGCCAGTATCAAGCAACAAAACTGAAGCAGTAACAAAAAATCTTCCAATGAAAGAAAGTCCTGGGCCAGATGGTTTTGCACTTGAATTTTGCCAAACCTACAAAGAGGAACTTGTATGTCTATTGCAGAAATTATTCTATAACACTGAGAAGGAAGGAAATCCCTTCTCACCCAGCTCATTCTATGAAGCCAAAATTACCTTGATACCAAAGTCAGGAAAGGACACAACTAAAAAAGAAAATTACAGACTAATATACCTTATGAATATAGATGCAATGATTTCCAATAAAATTTTAGCAACCCAAATTCAGCAGCACCTCAAAAGAAAAAATCACCACAACCAAGTGTCCTTTATCTCAGAGATGCAGGGTTGCAGGGTTGGTTGAACATATGCAAATGTATAAATGTAACCCACCACATAAATAGAAGCAAAAACAAAATCTATATGACTCTTTCAATCAACCCAGAAAAAGCACTTGACAAAATTCAGCACCCTTTCGTGATAAGAAAACTCAACAAAATGGTATAGATGGGACATACTGCAAAATTATAGAGGTCGTATATAACAATCCTATGTCCTGTGTCACACTGAATGGGGAAAAATTGAGAGCATTTCCCCTTATAACTGGAACTAGACAGGTTGCCCACTTTCACCACTTCTATTTAACTTAGTACTGGGAGTCCTTGTTACAATTGATCAAGAGAAGGTGAAAGAAGAGATCAAACTATATCTAGAAAAACCCAAAGAAAAACTCAACCAAGAGACTCCTGGGATTGATAAATAAATTCAGCAAAGTCTCAGGTTACAAAGTCAATGTACACAAATCAGTAGCTTTCACATACGCCAGCGACAGTCAAGCTGAGTACCAAATCAAAGATGTGATACCTTTCACAGTAGAAACAAAGAAAATATAACACCCAGGAATATATTTAACTAAGGAAGCGAAAAGACTTCTACAGGGAAAACTACAAAACACTGAGAAGTGAATTGATTTTTAGAAACATCAATTCAGAGTGTCAAAAGCATCTGGGTGATTAAGTCCTAAGTTGCTTTCTTCACATTGAAAATGTTTTTAACTCTCTTTTAAACTTTCCAATTTCAAGATTCAATTATGTGGAAAGTTATTTGATTATAAAATAATTTTACTTAGTTATGAAAAAATTAGCAAGATCATTATATTTAGCATGTCAGGTTATTTTGGTATAGGCTTAACTATTATATTGTTTCTTCCAAGGTTAATTCTAGGTCCCTTCCTTCTAATTTTTTTTAATCACACAGAGAGTTTATTAGTTAATTAAAATGAGAGCTTAAATGAGACTATTTTATCATCAATTTTCCAGTCCATTGATAATGGCTTATTGGACCCTTCTCTTTAGGGTTCTACATGTTTCCATAATGAATACTGTATAGTAATAACTGTTTTATTCTTCACATTTCTCTTTCATAATAAAATAACAATGCTCCCAACCTCCCTCCCCTCTTTTTTCCTTTTTCTCCTATTGCCATAGTCTTTACTTTATACCTTTGGCATTTACCCCACCCTGAGGAGCTAACATTTTTTTTTCCTAGTTGAGAAATAATAGAAGTTGTAAAATTACATGTATTCTTGGGCACTGAATATAAGGTCCTAATAAATAGGAGAAGGGTTAGCAGTCAAGATCAGTTCTTTCCTAATAAGGACTCTTGACCTTGCCACGGATGCCCTCAGATTCAAGGACATGAATGTGAGAATGGTTTAATAGTTTTCTCAGTTGAGAGGAGAGGGTTAGGTGAGAAGGGACTTTCTTTGGTTGGTACCTCTCTGAATGCCTTGCACACTGTGGATTCTTCCCCCAAATGATTGGCAAATTAAAAATTAGGCAACATTTACCGGTATTTGAGAATTTAGGGTAGACTAATTTTAAAACCTCAGCCGTTTACAGGCTGCTCTCCAGGGGATCATTAGAAAATTTATTTCAAAGTTTCTATATTTTAGTTTATCTGAGCTGCTGCAAAAGAGTACCAAAATCTTGGTGGCTTAAAACAAAAGAAATTTATTTTCACATGGTTCAAAGTCCAAAATCTCTTCCAAGGCTCTGAGGGAAAATCTTTCCCTTTCCTCTCCCAGCTTCTGGTGGTTGTCAGCTGTTCTTGGCTTGTGGCTATCTCACACCTGTCTCTCTCCCTGTGTTCACAGAGCTCTTTGCCTTTGTGTGTGTATAATCTCCTGTTTGGGATTAGATTTAGGGCCTACCCAGAAAATCCAGAATAATTCGTCACACTCCTTAATTGATCACATCTGAACAGTCCCTTTTTCCTGAAAAGGAACATTTACAGTTCCAGAGATTAGAACCTGATCTTGGGTGACTAGAGGTGATAATTAGTAAATTATCCTATGTTTAGACATTTTCTAGGACCGTCTCAAATACTGCTTACTGCAAGACAGAAACCTAAAGTTAAGGTTCCAGAAGTCCCTCATCCAACCCCTTTTCCTGTCATTTTTCTGTCCTTTAAAAACATACATATATATGTTTCAGTACACAAGTAACAAGTGCTCATTGTTATTAAAGAAAGTTTTTAAACACAGAAATGTTGCATAATAAAAATTATCTCTAACCTGACCTCTATTGACATTTCCACTTTTCCCTAAGCATTTTGGCCTCCTCAACACACAATGCATACTACATCTATGTTTTTGAGTAAAAGCCCGAGTGAGCCAACACATCACTCTGTGGATTTCTGTTATCTGGTGGAGGAAGTGGTGCTGGGACTTCCCAGAATCAGGTCGAATCTCTAAACTTCACCAGCTACGTGCGACTTGGCGTATGCGTTCTTCAGCATTGCTTCTGTAACTGGACAGTGCTGGTTCACAGTAACCTCAGGGGATGCCACTCATTACCATTCAGGGTGGGAAAGGGATTTCACTCCAAATGGAAGAACTTGGAGTGGAAATGGTTAGGGGATGGGTTTTGTGTCAACATCTGGTTTGTATTTTTCTCCTACTTTCAGTCTTTCAAAAATGACAAAGGATACCTTATGAAAGGCAGCGAGATGTTGAGACCAATACTGAGTGCCTGTAGGATTGCGGAGGAATTCATCTATTAGATAAACATTGAGAAAGGGAACTCTAGGCCTCTACCAATTTTGAGACTGTGATTCTAGAATTTTAGCTTCAGAAGTAGAATGTCTTCCTTTATCTCATTTCCAAAGTTTCTCCCCTTTTACTACTTCAGTCAAGGGATTTCTCCATTCTCCAATGAATCAAAACATACTGACAAACAGAAGGGACCCCAGTGTAGCTAGAATGAGATGGCTGTGCTTCCACAGAGAAAAGAAGAAGCTTGATAACTGTAGAAGTGAGCTGTAGAACATCTTCAGATTTATTTAATAGCAGTCATTTATTAGACATAGGAACATAAATTGAGTTAGTAACTAAAGGTGGAATCCTTAAAGCAACTTGTTAATTCCTTCACTTTTTTTGTTCAGAAAATATGTATTAGGAATCCACTGTGCCAGAGTCTCAGCCTGCTGTTTCTAGAGCTTCATTTTTCTCATTTATAAAATGAGAAGTACCTGTGTCCCATGGTCATTGATTTAGCAAAGTGTTTAGCAAAATAATAGTCAAGAAATGTTAGCAGTCATCCATATCAGCATCCAGTGCCATGCTATTTATTATTATGATTGCTAAGTAGAGCTTTGCTTGTTTGGGTTAGTCGATCTTTGCAAACATGATACTAAAAACTGGCTTTAAGTATTCTGGTTTATCTTTCCATTACTCGGCTATATGTATTAATAGCACATATATATTGAACATTTACTACAATCATTTTTTTATTTAGGGATTAGCAAAACATGAACCCCAAATATCTTTGAGGCTTCTGGGATATTAGAAAAAAATTTAAATATTAAAATAATAAGTACTGTTTACTAGGCATTTTTCTACAAACTTCGCTGTATTAGTCTGTAATAAATGTGATGAAGTAGATTGTATTTTCATCCCATTTTATGCATGAAAAAGCTAAGAAATAGCATTTTGCCTGAAGTGCCATGGCTGATAGGTATAAGAATGGGAACCCTATGCTGGGGGGATTGACTCCAGAATGGATTTACTTATCCACAGACTTCATTGTTATCAGGAGATTGTTGTGAAGCCAGAGCACTTATGGATACAGTTAATATCTTTCATAAGTGTACAGTATCCTATTTTCTCGTCATAATGGGGCTTTGTATGTAATCCTTCTTTGAACTTTCTGCCTTCTCCAAGTAACTCTTAGGGATAGGAGTATAAAGACTTTATTGGCCTTTCTCATCATTATACTCCCTGGGCCTCGGAAGGGGCCTAGGTGTGGTTTAATAAATATTTGTTGAATGAATTAGTGAAACAACTTGCTACAAAGAAACAAAATAGAACGAACTTATGTCAGTTTAATAAAAACTGTTGAATAATATTTATTTCACCTTTATCTCATTTTCAAAACTCCGTGTAGTCTCATCAAAATACTCATATACTGTCAAACTAAAAATTTGCCTCATTTCTTGTGATCATTTTTATGCTAGAAAAAAGACCTCATCTTTGTATTTACAAAACTGCATAAAAATGCCTTTTGTAAGCCAAATTCCAGAGAATAAGATCTGTATGTCTCTTTTCAACAGTCTCCAACCTTACCTCAATCTCCTGTGGTTTAATATCAACTAGAGATGAACTTTCTTTTTTATAGCAGTGTTAGCTGAAAGGAAACTACTGGTGTGGTTCTGAATTACGTTGCTTTTGCTGCGTCTTAGTGGTCAAACTATAAAAGATTTTGTTTATTCTAGTAAGCTATGTTGAAGTTTTAAAGATTTTATATAAGAAAGATATTCTCTACCAGGGATAAAAACAAGTATAATTCCATTCTGAGTATGCTGATTGATTATTGTTATGTAATTATTGCCACATGTGTTGACTTCCTATCCAAAAGGGTAGACTTCCTTCTTTCTTATCTTCTGAAATTTGCAATGAAGCACACATCATGCAGTGATCATGACCTTACTTAGAAAACTTAGGACATTTGCACCCTGGCTCTTCTGTCACTTAGTATTCTAGCAAGAAATTCAAAGCTGCACCCTAGAAGGATCGTTGAGGAGTGTGTGAGAAAGAAACCATTTATTAAACGTTGGGAGGGTTAATGAAAAGCAGTGGCTGGGGAAACACTCTGGGTCGGAAAATAGGGCAGAACCCATTACCACTCAGTTGTACTGGAACTTGGGGAAGCCTGCAACTTCGGGACATTTGGACTGAGATGGGACCTGGTGCAACTACAACCAGGTTGCTGCCTAGCGTAGAGGGACACGGGTAAGTAAGTATTTTGAAGTACCTTTTGGGTAGTCTTCTGACTTCTTATTGTGGCCTCTCAAACCCAACTTGAAGACAGAGATCAAGGGAGCCTGGTTTGTGCAATTTATAGAGATGACTCTTTTAGGTACAGAATAGAGTGAGGGGGAGAGGTCTGCGGGAACAAAGAGATGTCCAGCATAGGCATGAACAGAAAATGAACAAACATCGCCCACTTTGGGCTTACCGAGAATGAACCAACATTGCCCACTTTGGGCTTAGTCTATGGGCCTAACAGAGCTTGACTCCTCCTGACTCCCATGTCTAACGAGAGGCATCACCTTTCTCCTAGATATAAAGGGAAAAACTGAACTCATTTTTTACTCCTCTTCTTTTTTTCCTATTTAATCCGTGACCTGTTTCTTTTTCTTAAAACTATGTTCCTACTAATCCATCTCTAATGCAAGTGCATGCCATTTCTACTGCCGGCATCTTTGTGTAAGTCTTGACTTTACCATCTTATGTCAAATTAATTGCTTTATGACAACAAACTGTTAGGAGTCTGGTGTTCTTAAACCTCCATCTGCTTTGCTCGGAACGCGCGCTGGCTCTCGGCTGTTACGGATATCAAGTGCACCATCTCCCGCCTCGGCTTAGATTTCCTACCCCACATCCTCAACATATGTAACCCACAATCTGCACTTCCTAATTATTTCTCCACATGGATCTTTTGCTTATTCTAATGTGCTCTGCACAGATGGCTCTAATTTCTGATTTTGTTGATGTTATTTCCTGCACTTTGAAAGATTTCTCCTAGCTCACTAAATCTTAAAAACCTACCTTCCTTTAACAACCATTTGCTTTGTATTATCTTTCCTAACTAACCAGCTTGGCCTTGTGGTGCTCTTCCTAAACTTTTATTGCATTTTCTTGTTTTTCTACATACCTTGGCACTTACTTGTTGTATAGTTATGTACTGTGTTATTCTTGTGTTGAGAGGAAGAGTTTATTTCTTTCACATACCTCATATGACCTGAGATAATTATAGAAATTATCAAGGCTGTCCAGAGAGTATTCAGCCACGTACTATAAAAAATAGAGACACAGACAGCTGGATACTTTCCAGACAGCCGGTGTATAATTGGCATGGTGGATGTCGATAAATTACTTCTGAGTTAGGTGGCCACTCCAATTAATACTTCCTTACTAGTCAGTTGCTTCTTCAGTTGGCAAGTTTATAGCAGCCCTGTAAGAATTAAACAAATGCATTAAACAGTGCATGATTCTAGAGGGCTAATTCCTCTCCTGGGTATTTGCCCTGAAGGAATAGGTTAAGAAAGAGAGCTCAAAGACTTGGCTTCATGAATGTTCATTAAAATAGTCTTCACAGTAACATTAGAAAAATGCATAAACACTTTACACCAATAGAAGATGTAAAAGCATGAATATTCAAGCAAGTATTACTCAATTCGACTTTTAAAGATGATGTAGATTATTACATTGGCACAATAAAAATGTATGGCTCTTGGCTCGGCGCCTGTGGTTCAATCGGCTAAGGCGCCAGCCACATACACCTAAGGTGGCGGGTTCGAATCCCCAGCCCGGGCCCGCCAAACAATGATGGCTGCAACCAAAAAATGGCCGGGTGTTGTGGCAGGCACCTGTGGTCCCAGCTACTTGGGAGGCGGAGGCAGGAGACTCGCTTGAGCCCAGGAGTTGGAGGTTGCTATGAGCTGTGATGCCCTGGCACTCTACCCAGGGGGATAGCTTGAGGCTCTGTCTCAAAAAAAAAAAAAAAATGTATGGCTCTTAAGTTTTGAGGCTGCCTTTTTATTTTGCTTACTATTTTTGTAAAAATTAGTTTACAAATTTCTGTATATGTTTATATGTTCACATACAAAAATTTGTAGATATATGAAAGGATGTATGTGGTATTCATATTGGTTAACTACGGTGAGTACATTAGAGATTTTCTGACATTGCTAAATACTTTGAAAATAACTATCACAATTAAGATATTTCCCTCAGTTGTGGACTTTACATAATTTCTATGCGAGGTGATCAAGATAGTTGTTTCAATTAAATGATTTTACTTTACTATATTGAATGACTTATTAAATTGGCTGCAGTAAATGTTTGTTACAGTATATCCTTTTTTTTTGTTACAATATATCCTGCTTTAAACTCTGTCTATGGATATTTAAACTATTATTTTTATATCACAGCTTGTTTGGAAAACTGTCAAAATATAAAACTTGCATAATGTCAGATTTGAAAATGAAAACAGTAACTTTAGGCAGAAGCAGCTTTTTCACATATATAAAAAGACAGCAAAGGACAGCATGACCTGGAGTCCTTTCATTACCAACTGAGGTAGTCTGGGATTTCATGAAGGCTTTGTTTATGCAGGAGAGAGACTTGAATTCAATGTATATGGCACACATACAATTTAAGATCTTAGGTAGAGCCCTAAGATATAGAATTAAACAGGAGTTACCCAAACATGTGAATACTATGTATACCTGATGTATGTCTGGAAGGTTAGATGCTATGTTCTAAGATAAATCATAAATTGAAATTACTTCACAAAATCATTTCACCTCTATGGTTTATCTTACAAGGGTACAAGTGAATCTTTTTAAAAGCAGAGTATGAACGTTTTAACTCAATAACAAAGAAAATGACATGAAGATTATGTTAACCAGTTTGATGAAAGTATTTCAAAATGTATATGAAAACAGCGCACTGTACCCCATGATTGCATTAATGTACACAGTTATGCTATAAGAAATTAAAAAAAAAATCCTTTTAGTAAATAGAATAAAATCTTAATGGAAGCAATTGATTATACCACTTTATATATAAACCATAGAGATTAAGCCTATGGGGGTAATAAAAGGTCTTAATTATGATGAAAATCTTCAAAGCATTTAGTAAATTAAAAACAAATGTTATTAAGATACCAGTGAACAAAATGGGATTCAAGGTCAGAGGAATCTAGATATGATGAACATCAGAAAAATGTATTTCTTGGAGGAGGAAAACCAAAGTGGTACCTCCTTCACCTGACTTGGTAAGACGTGGAGTGAGGGATACTTCTAACCTATCATTCCCTAGGTTTTAGTTAAGAATACTATGCTTTATGTCTCGAAGCCCGGAAGGAGGGAACTAGTTATAACTATAATTTTCTGTGCCACACCAGGTAGGATGACCAATGAATGATAAACTATATTAGCTAAATACATATTGTTTCAAGGTGTGAAAAAAAATGTGTGATATTGTGGTCAAAAGCCTGGGCTTTGACTCCAGCATGCTTGGTTTTGCGTGCTATCTTTCCAGCTGTAATAGCACTCATTCACTCAAAAATATACCTTTTTAGCATTAATTGTATGCCAGGAAAAATGTTAGACGGTAGTCGTAAATAAAGTATCAAAACACATATTATCTTTGTTTCCTTATGGATTAATGAAAGAGATAGACATTAATCAAATAACCTTACAAAAAACATAATTATATACCATGGCAAATCATTCCTGGATAAATTCAGGACTTTATGCAAGCAGATCTTAGATGTAGTCAGTCATAAGAATGGTATAAACTAACCAGGGAAATAATGTTGTCCTGAGATAGATGGGAGCACGATGCCATTTATAGAAGGGCACTTTGCTAGACGATATAAAGCCACAGAAAGCAACAAAAATCTAACAGTGGAAAAAATAGGTTAGAGATATGAGTGGTGCTAGACCACCCAGACCTTTATCCTAGAAAAAAATGAAAGCTGCTGCAGATTTTTAAATAGGAAAATTGCAATACAAATTTCTGTTTCTGAAGATTACTCTGAGTACTGTAAGGAAAAAATGGGTTGAAATATTTTAAGGTTTTCTGGAGCATTCAGTGAAAGAACATTTGAAACATTCCAGGCAAGAAATAATGGTTGCTTTTAACTAGAGGATAATGACAGGAGAAATATGCATGTAACAGAGATAAGGATTCCTGCATTTCTGATTTTTGCAACTATATGGAAGATGAAGCCAGTCACTGAGCTAGGGAATGCAGAGAAAGGACCAGATTTACTTGTATTTTAATTTGACTAAGTTGAATTTAGTATGTCTTTGAGATATCTAGGTAGGAATGTCAAATAAGCTCTTAGATGTGAAGGACTGGAACTCAGAGAACCCTGGGTTAGAATCATTGTCTTATAGTTGGTTACTGAAGTCATGGGCATAGATGATACGGGCTGGAGAAAGAGCCAGAAGAGAGGGAATCATTGGATAAATCTTGGAAAAACTCAAATATTTAAAGGTCAATTAGAGTCAGCAAAAGAGACTCAGGAATCAGAGGAGTAAGGAGAAAACCAAGAAATCAAAGACGTGCTTCAAGAAAGAGTGGTCAATAGTGATGAATGCTTCTGGAAGGTCAAGTTAATTGGAGTTGCTCATTTCAAGCACACAGATGGTGAGAGTTATGACAGTGGAATTATGGGTACACAAACCAGGCAGTAGCGGATACATGGGCGGAAATAGATTCAGTGTAGACAACTCTTTGCTAGCCAAGGAAAATGACGAGATGATAGCTGAAGGGGAAGGTGGAGTTAAAGTAATTTTTTAATGGGCTAGACTTAAATACGTTTCAGCAGTAATGCCAATGTTTCACTAAAAGGAGAGAAATCCAACATACAGAAAAGAAAATGGATAACCAAGAGAAATCTTATCACAACACTGCCTAACATTTAATTAATGTCTCTGCTTTATTTTCACAGCTATAAAGTGGGAGAAATAATACCTACCTCATAAAGTTACTCTAGTAACTAAATATGATGTTGTTAGAATCCTCAGTAAAATTCTAACACACCAAATGTCTTTTAAAAAATGATACTTAAAAAAAATTATTAGCTAATGTAGTATATTATGTATACAAGATGCTCAATAAATATTGTTAAGGATTCAATAAATATGCTTCTGGTACATGATTTTTGATTATTGGGAACATAAAGGAGTCTGATGCAAATGGCGGATTACGGCCACACCTAGGGTATTCACAATGATGATGATGATGATAATGATGAT
>CAUYQV010146440.1:0-14617 GCA_963574575.1 Galagoides demidoff
TTGTGCAGCTCTGTAGACTAGACTTTCCTCCCTTAGGACTGTGTGTATTTCATGAGAAGGAAAGAAGGAAAGAAGGAAGGAAGGGAGGGAGGGAGGGAGGGAGGGAGGGAAGGAAGGAAGGAAGGAAGGAAGGAAGGAAGGAAGGAAGGAAGGAAGGAAGGGAAGGAAGGAAGGAAGGAAGGAAGGAAGGAAGGAAGGAAGGAAGGAAGGAAGGAAGGAAGGAAGGAAAGAAAGAAAAAAGCAAAGTGAATCCCTCTTTGTTTTAACAATGTGATGGAGAAAGACAACTCTAGTCTCCTACCCTTACAGAGGATTAAGTAATGACCTTCTTTCCCAAAAGGCATCCCTATTCAATCCATGGAACCTGTGAATGTTTTTCTCACAGGGAAATTAAAAGAAAAGGGACTTTGTAGAGGTGATCAATTAAGGACCTTGCAGCAGAGAGATCATCCTGGATTATCCAGGTGGGCTCTAACAGCAATCATGTGTGTCATTTTTAAAGGGGGCCAATGAGACATTTAACCACAGAGAAGAAGAACTATGAAGATCAAACAGAGAAAGAAAGATTTCTAAGATGGGGGAAAGGGTCATGATGCAAGGAACCCAATAAATACATCTCTAGAAACCAGAAGGAGCAAGGAAATGAATTCTTCTCCAGAGCCTTCAGAGGAAGTACCCCACTGATGGCACCATGGTTTAACTCCATACCAGTAGCTTCGATTTATGGCCTCTGTAAAAGAGGAGACCATAAATTATGATAAGATAATAAATTTCTGCTGTTTTAACTCATCAAATTTGTTTGCAACTTCTTGGGGTAGCCATCAAAAGCCAATAAAGAACTAAAAGAGTCAGTAATCTCTAAGAACAACGGCTGGGTGCTATGGCTCACACCTATAGTCCTAGCACTCTGGGAGGCTCAGAGGGTGGCTTGCCTGAGCTCAGGAGTTCAAGACCAGTCTGAGCAAGAGTGAGACCCTGTCTCTAAAAAATAGCCAGGCATTGTGGAGGATTTAATATAGTCTTCCATTTCTGAAGCGAAATGTTACCATCTTATTCACTAGATTTGGCTGACAAAGTGTTTGGGGTATTTCCAAAGCACAGAGGCTGAGGCAAGAGAATCACTTTGAGCCCAAGAGTTTGAGGTTGCCATGACCTGTGATGCCACAGCACTCTGCCAAGGGCAACAAAGTAAAACTCTTGTCTTTAAAAAAAAAAAAAAGAAGAAGAAGAAGAAGGACATAAACTCCGAGTGGAAAAGGAACTAAAACAAGAATTAAGAGTCTTGGGTGTCCTCAAGTCCAGACGCTGCCACTTACAATTATGTGACCTTGACCAAAATACACTCATAGAGACTCCTTTCCTTACCTATAAAGTGTGATAATACCCAACTTTAAGGGGGAAAAAAAAAGTAGAATTGACATCACTTTGTAAATTTAAAAGTACGACTAAAAATGTATAATGATTACTTTTAAGTAACATTATATTAGCATGAGTTCAAACCCAAATATTAAGTACTACAAATATAGGCTACCTTGACATTTGATTTTGAACAACAGAGCCAACAGAATTCATTTGGTAGAACATGGAGCTTGACAATTTAGTTAATAGAAACCTGAGTTCTATGGAGAAGCTTGATTGATTTTCTTCATTAAAAGCCAAGAATTCCAACCACCTAGGTAACTCATCTGCTCATTCAGAGCTAAATGTTCTTAGCTTCAAAAGACTAGACACAGTATATCACATCTACCAGCATGGAAAAAAAAATGAGACTTAACAAAAAATGATTTACTCTAAGAAATTAAACCCATTTGAATGACACTTTCCCTGTTCAAAACATTTGCAAAATGGCTCTTTCAGAATTTTTTTCAAAGCCAATTTCATCAGGGAAACATGCAAACAAATAAACGATTTACTAACAATTCAGACTCAGCCCTGGATTTGGCTCCAAATGGTGCTCCCTAGCAAAATTTCACCACCTTCTTCACAAGACTTGGCTGTCAAAGTGTTTAGTGTATTTCCAAAAGTAAAATCTATTCTCAAAGGACCAAGATGTGCTAATCAAAATTCTTCTTTAAAAAAACATTTACCCTGAAAGCCATTCCAAAAGTGGAGTTCTAAGAGTGTTCCAAATAATGAAAAATCACTCCAATGAGCTTATAGTTCCCCCGGGAGACTAGGTGTAAAGATGTGCTCAGTTCCCTGCACAGAGAAGCAGAAAGGACTTGGGCATCATCAGAGACAGACGAGCCTAAGTTAGAGTCCAGCTCTGTCACTCACCTGCTAGGTTATCGTGGGAGAATCAAGTACGATATTTTGCTGTGTATGATGTGCTCCCTTGTATAGGAAAATGCCCCTCAAATGAGTGGCCAGCTTTCAGCCAGGAGGGACACATCTCGGGAGGGCTAATGCTCCCCTGGTAAACATGCAGATCGATCACTGCCCTCCTGAAGGCTGCCCCTTCCCTGCCTCCGGGGAGCCCTTTCCTCCCCACCACATCTGAGGGCCACAGCTAAGATGGCCATATGTGTGGCCGGTGGGGCAGGACCTTCTGAGGCCACTAGGCCCACAAGCAGCCAGGCAGGTCCTTTGGCCCCTGGTCTCCTCTGTCACATGGCCGGACCTGGGTACTCGGCTCTCTCCCTGCGTGGCTGCGGCCTGCCTTGCCAGCCTCACCATCTTCCCCTCTCCTGATGACAGCTTTGGCAGAAGCTGCTCGAGCCTGCTCCCTGCAGATCCCAGAGCCTCCTGGACGGGAACTTCATGCACCAAACGGGCCCAGGCGGGAAGGTCTGGTGGCCTCAGAGGCCCTGGGCTCTCCCTGCCCTCGAGCCATACTACTTATCTATAATGCTCATCTATATTTTTCCCTCAAAAATTTGGGCAAAAAGTGCACATCATACATGGCAAAATACAGTACCTTCTCTATACCTATGTTGTTTCCTTTTCCACAAAATAAAAATAATATCTAAGTGAACATATTATTTATAGCCCAGCCCAGGGCTCTTTGGAAAGTGAGAAGGGCCTATTGTTCTGATACAGTCACTCATCACATAATCACAATGACCCCAGCCAACGACAGGCTACATGTACATTGGTGGCCTCATAAGACTGTAGTGAATCTAAAAGATCCCTGTTGCCCAGTGGTGTCATCGCCATCACGAGGTTGCAGGGTAGGGTATTACTGACATGTTTGGGGTGACACAGCCATAAACAAACCAATCGTACTTTGTATCATTATTTTAGAGTGAATCCTTCTACTAACTGAAAAAAAAGTCAATTGTAAAACATCCTGAGGCAGGTCCTTCAGGAAGTATTCCAGAACAAGGCACTGGTACCATTGGAAATGACAGCTGCGTGAGTGTTCTCGTCCCCGTACACCTTAGAGCAGGAAAGATGTAGAGGAGAAAGACATCGATATTGACAATCCTAACCCCTCGTAGGCCTCACTAGTGACTGTGTTTGTTTTACACACGCAGTCTTTTTTTTAATATTTTTTTTAAATAGAAAGAAGCTTACTTATAGAATAAAGTTATAAAGAAAATATTTCGGTGCTAAACATTATTAAGAAACAGTCAAAAGTTTTTAAAAAATTAAAAAGCTTGTAAAAAGTTAGCTAAAGCTAATTTACTACGGAGGAAAGAAAATATTTTGTAAATGTAGTGGAGCCTACACAGTGTTGGTGAGGTCTACAGAGGTGCACAGTGAAGTCCTCGGCCTCCACATTCCCTCCCCACCGACACAGCAATTCACAGTCCCTCAAGCTCCGTGCATGGTGGGCGCCCGATCCAGCTGCACCATTGTCTATCTCTTACACCATATTTTTCACCGTGCCTTTTCTATACTTACTTGTGTTTAGATACAATGCTTACTGTTGTGTTACCTCAGTGTTCAGCATTGTAACATGCTGTACAGATCTGTAGCCTAAGAGCAGTAAGCGATGCCGCCCACCTTAGGTGTGCAGCAGACGACACCATCTGGGCTTGTGTAAGTTCTCTGTGACGATCTCCCAATGATGAAATCACGGGAGGGTGCGTTTCTCGGAAACTGTCTGAGATGTATGGCTGTACTCACATGAAAGCATAGATGAAAGAATTGTCACAGGCAAGCCAGGATACCTGGTCATCCTAACACCTCACTCCCTATAGGTGTGTGTGAGAATTAAATAATATAATGGCTTCATGGCATGTGATTATTAATAGCCCTATATAATTCATACCAGGTCAAAAAAATGGTATCATCGACGGGTGCCATAACCAATGGGCTGTTTGCTCCATTGGTCTTATTTTCATGGCCTTTTATTTATTAAATACAAATCTATGCAGGTCTGGTGACTTTCCAGGTCTGGTATAAGAAAGAGGTGTACATTTACACTGAGATACCACCACAGAGTAGCCAGTTTCCCTCGGAGCCAGGACAGCAAGGGGACAGCACAGGGCTCACTTATCTTTTACTCTACATCCATGCAACTGGCCACAGTGGACCTTCCAGACATGGGATAGGCTTGAGAGGGACATCAGACTCCCAAGAAGTTGAACTTTCTCAAAAGAACTCAACCCCAAGTACATCGGTACCTCCAACAGTGTACAGGTACCCCAATTTCTACATTTCACCCTGCCAGGATAAAAATTTCTTTAGAGAAAAAGTGAAGCGCAATCCAAATCCTTAGAGGCTCTTACACGCTTCAAGGCTAGTAAATGGTAAATGGGCTCTGTGCTGTCTGCTCTCTGTCCTGTCTACTTCAGGAACAAATATATCCAACTACCTTAACAGGAAATCCGTCTTCTCTGACAAGCTTCCACCCCTGATTGATCCTCTTTTGGATACTTGGGCCCCCCTGAGCAAGTTCCAGTAATTACATCAACACCATAAAGGTAAGGAGTACAACCTCTGAGTTCAGTCTGCCTGGGTTTGAATCCTGCGACTTATTAGCTATGTGAACTTGGGCAGGAACCTGCACGTCTCTGTGCCTCAGGTCCCTTATCTGTTAGATGGAAATAACAGTATCTAACTTAGGGAGCTATGATGAAGATCAAAGGAGCTAAATGAGCCAATTTTCGTAAAGTGCTTTCACATATGTCTATGTGTTTGTTTTGTTAAATGTGGTGTTTGTTTGACAATAAAACAGGAACAGCCATGCAATCATAGGCGCTCATATTTACATCACGGTGAGCTACGTACTGGACTTGCCTCTGCTTTTTTGTGACATCAAATTCCAACACCAATTCTCAAATTCTCTGACACCAGCCAGGTGTCCAACAAATCAATTCAGTTCTAACATTACCCCAAGTTATCACAGACCCCGCAGGTTGAGAACTCATGCCTACAAAACTGCTCCCAGAGGGGATGCAGGCTGGAAATAAGGTCCCTAGACTACTCTCGCCCGGCTTGTATCATTCCTCAGGTTCAATCTTGTAAAAATAAAGTCAATGTCTCAGGGTCACTCCCCCACCAATTCCTTATGCAAAACAGAAGATGAAATCCTTAGGCCCCAGGGAAGAGCTTAATTTTCACTAAGAAAATTCCCTGCTAACCTAAGGACATGCAAATTGTACCTATGTCGAGCACTTAAAACTAAAGCTTACCCAGTTCCACACTACTAATGAATTACAGATTTGTCTCAGAGGTAACAGAATTGGAGGCCAGACAGAATCAGACACTCCCTACCTGCTCAGCAACTTCCACATAACTGATGCTTCCTTGGCTGCCTTGTTTGGTGTAAAATGTAGCTTTCTTGGGACTCATGGGAATGTAACACTTTGCCTCCTGGAGCCCCGTCCCTCCTCCACATTTTTCCTCCTCTCTGGGCACCTTTAAAACATAGAAGGCACCAACTTCTCCTTTGGAAAAACAGCCACAGCTTGTCTGTAGTTCATGTTTGTCCTAAGTGCATCCTGCAAATTCTGGCTTAAAACACCTCCATTAATTGAGACTTTGGTTTCTGTCATTTACTTGAGTGGACACATGGCGACCCCAAAGGGACCGCTGAGAAGAGTCTGGCTTTCTGAAGCTGTGGTGACTTTCCAACCAGTGCTTGTGGGGCCAAGCTAGAGCTCCTTACTGCTCTCACCAATTGGGCAACTTAGTGGAGTTCAAGTCACTCTCTCCGAAGATCTCAGTCTCCCAACATTTGGGTTGAGATCCAAGGTTCATTCTTCCTTGGAACTCCCATAGGGGAGTTTTGCTCACTTCTCATAAGGGATGCAAGTTACTCACCTCCATGATAACGGAGAACAGGCTCAGCTTGGGGCCTATCTCCAGGTAAGGAGCTAGTCTGGGGTTTCATATTAGAATCTGATGGTAAGGGTTAAGATTTACCATCATCTGGCTGTAACTTCTCTTTGTGCTTAGAAATCTCCACAATATAATAATTATACCATTCTTCTTTTTTTCTTTTCTTTTTTTTTGACCAGAGCTGGGTTTGAACCCGCCACCTCCAGCCTATGGGGCCAGGGCCCTACCCTTTTGAGCCACAGGCGCCACCTCTTATTTTATTTTCTTTCCTGCTTTTGGTTTTACTCTTCTCTTACATGAGAATTGACCAACTAACTTACGGAAAACAAGATCTCTAAAATGGATTAAAACCCTCATGGCTGCAATACACCAGCCAGTCAAAGAAAAAAATCAAAATAGTGTACCAAAGAAAAATGTGTTTGAACTACTTTGAGATAGATGCTACAAGACGTCTTTGTAGTTTCTCCACAGAAGTCTTTTTACACCTATACAAAATCTCCACTAATATAGCCAACATTTTCTTTTACCCAAACTAGAAAAGACTAACTGAGCGTCCCGTACCTTTAAAAGATTAGAAGGACATTTACTCTTCTCGAAGATTATTAATGATGAGACTTTATCTGCATACCATGACCCCTTTTCTAATTACTTTCTCCCTCGCAAACCTGTTTTGCTAGGTTTCTAAAAAATTATTGTAGGTATGTTAAAATTTGATTGAAATGCTTTTTTTCTCTAATTAATTAATCCAACCAATATCAGTGATTTTTTTTTCTTTTTACTGAGCCTTTATGGGGAAAGAGCTTTGTCCCCTACGGTGTGAAGCCACTCTGTTCTTCTGCAAAACTTCAGTAGAGAAAAAAACCAAGAACCTGCTCAGTGGGCAAAAAGGGTTAAAAAACCCTTTTATTTATAATTTTATTTATCAGCTGGGATCCTGAACTCTCTGTTGAGCAGATGGGTAAAAATCACTGTTTGTCTATTTTGATTGATGGCAGAGAAGGATTTCTATGACTGGTGTTAATACAGCAACTTTGGGTACTTTTAAGTGTAAACTCATATTTTTTGATCCTTTCATTCCCTCCCACAGGTGGGGTTTTCCCTTGGTGCTGTGCCTCTCTGCATTGTTTGTGGTTTTTAAACATCCCAGTCATAAAGGGCTTTTGTTGTCTCTATCTTAGCTTATTTCTGGGAGAGTGAAGGGATCTTTGGAATTGCTTCCTCTCTGGAAAAAACCATTACATAAAATTGCTTTAGAATAAGTACATCATTGAAAATTAATAGCCAAAAGATAGACCTTTTAAATTGAAAGATGGATTCGAGGGTATCTTATTCTAAAAAACTGCCTTTGTGTGTTAGTAAAGAAATTGGATTAAAAGAGGACACATTATTGTGTGGTGGCTAGCTTTAAAAATTCTTTTGACAAAATTAAGAAGCAAAATCTGACCTAAAAATAAAAATCCTTGGCTCAGCGCCTGTGGCTCAATCAGCTAAGGCGCGGGCCACATACACCTAAGGTGGTGGGTTCGAATCCCCAGCCCGGGTCTGCCAAACAACAATGATGGCTGCAACCAAAAAATGGCTGGGCATTGTGGCGGGCGCCTGTCATCCCAGCTACTTTGGAGGCTGAGGCAGGAGACTCACTTGAGCCCAGGAGTTGGAGGTTGCTGTGAGCTGTGATGCCATGGCACTCTACCCAGGGGGATAGCTTGAGGCTCCATCTCAAAAAAAAAAAAAGAGGCTGACAAATTCTCTCAAATTCAAATTCCTGATGTCTTTGGAAATTGAGTACCTTTGGACTAAAAGCAGATTTTTAGAACTTTCATTCGAAAGTTAACATTTCTAAGGGTATTCCTAACCTAACTTCAAACAGAACAGGAATCAGTTATGTGGAACTAGGCTAGTTTGCTATGGCATTTTGTTCTAAATATTATTTGTTCTTTCTGTGTTCTGTTTTCCAGAAGTCAAGAAAATAATTCTCTGCCTTTTGAGCTATTTGTAACTTTTCAAGCAATGTATGTACTTATGAGCAGAATATGAAACATGGATTTTTCCCTCTCCTTGATTTCTCTGGAATTTGCAAGTCATTTATAAGTATTCTTAATTTCTGACAATACAGTTATTTGCATAAGTTCAATAAGATCTGTTTTGTTCTATATGACATGATGAAGGCGCTGGTTATTTTACCAAGGCTTTGGCTGAAATAGCATTTCCAGAGGTGTCCAGGCTGCATTAAGGAATTAAGGTTGACTTTATAAGGCCAATAAAGAAAGCCCTTTGGAAAACTGTCCAGATACTCATCAGTAACGTTTCCTGATCTGTGGTAAGTAAGGAAGGTGGCTTGCTGACGGGTCCGGGAATGGAAATGTGCTTGGGTACCTCAAGAGAAGAGGAATTTCCCCTATGCATACAGGTATTTAAAAGGGCACAGATGAAACCTGGGCTCATGAAAAGGTTTTGAGAAAGTCTAGCCTGGAAATTCCTTATAAAAGCTTCTAGCAAAGCCAAAGAGTCTAGATGGTTAATAATTATTCTTCCTGTGATTTATGCAAATAATCAGTGTACTGTAGGTACAGTTTATTTTGGCAACGAAGTTAGTTCTACTGTAATTTGTCTTTAGTAAAGAGAGAAATTGGAGAGAGAGAAAAATAATTCAAAGGAAAAAGAGGCTGTGGCACACCTGTATTATATCCCAGCCTTCTCTGTACTGTCAACACATAACATGAGTCATAACTGTTTTACTAAATCGAACTGTTAAATGGGACTAAGAGATTGGCCAAAGAATATAGAACTGTATACAGTAGTTATATTTACTCTGAAGCTTTAAGACTCAACAAATGTCACCTGTTGGCTACGCTGGAAAATTTGTGCAGTATTAAATGTTATCTACTGTGTCGATACCTCAGGAAAAGTTAAAACCTAAAATGGAAATTTCCCAGTAAATGGTGTAATTGTAACACTACAGCCTACCTTGGAGGGCTGTGCTCAAAGTACAGACTGCCTATTGCGACATCTAGAGGTATGTGGTTATAAAGTGTCTAGATGGAAAGCCTAGATCTGCCAGCAGCAAGTACGTTACCTGGAATTTAGTATCAAGCAGGGGTAGAGGTATCTAGGCATAAAATGGAGGCAGGTCATTAATTGCCTCCCACCCCAACAAGTTGAAAGCAGGTTCAGGAATTCTTAAGCATGGTCAACTTTTATTGCCTTTGGATGCCCAACATTGCCATCTTGGCTAAACTTCTGTATGAGGCAACTAAAGGAGAGGAAGGAAAGCCCTTAGAATGGGGAAGAGAAAAGGAACGTGCCTTCCCCCAGCTAAAGATGAGGCTAATGACTGCCCCTGCACTGGGACTGACAGACTTGATCAAGCACTCCACTCTGTATGTCTCAGAGAGAGATAAGATGGCTGTGGGTGTGTTAACCCAGCTGGTTGGGTCCTGGCCAAGGCCTGTAGCTCTAAGGTGCTGGATGGAGTGGCAAAAGGATGGCCACCCTGCTTACGGGCTCTAGCTGCTACTACTCTCCTTGTGCAAGAAGCTGACTCTAGGGCAGGATCTCAGAGTGAAAGTACCACATTCTGTGGTCACTTCTATAAACACAAAGGGATATTTCTGGCTTTCCAATGCAAGGTTAAGTACCAAAGCTTAATGTGTGGCAATCCACGCATAATAGTGGAAATATGTAATACCCTGAACCCAGCCATGCTCCTTCCAGCCAGTGGAAGAGACTAAGCATGACTGTGTGGAAGTTATAGATAATGTGTATTCTAGCAGACCTGATTTGCATGACCAGTCTTAGACAGATACAGACGGGACTTGTATGTTGATGGAAGCAGTTATGTGATGACCCAAGCAGAGGGAAGACTGCCGCAGAACCAAAGGAGGGATCACCCCCACCTAAGAGGAACTGTGCTGAGCGGGACGTGGCAGCAGCAGCTGACCCTGAGTTCCCATGGTGTGAACTTTGCACCCCTGGACCTTGGGAAGCCACCTCAGATCCTGACAACCCCCTCAAGCTGGTGTTGTGGAGAACAGCAAGCACTGCTCCAGTCACACCCTGGTAGGTGACTGGTCCATGCACGGCCAAACCATGAGGATGTACATCATTGTGGGACTGTTCTTTATTGGACTCATGAGAGCTTAGTGAACTTTAGTTTGTGCAAATATTCAGGATGCTAATGTAGAAAATTGTAATCATGTATTCATAAGGTAACCAAAGTAGGCCAGAAAGTGACAGCTGTTCTATTTTTCTATAGTTACTATGAACGTACAGGGACTAAGCAAGGGACTTGCTTATATAATACTACTCAATATAAGGTGTGTGACCTGAAGATGGGCATCCTCATGTTTGTTACAATCCCTCAGAGCCACCCAATTACTAGGAGTTTACTATCAGAACAGAATCCGTGGGCTGGAAAGCTGGGAGGGAACTTCTAGTAGCAAGAAGTTGAGGCTATGGAAATCCAATCCAGGTGCGTCTTAAATTTGACCCACGCAAAGTGCTCAAACTTGCACATAGCAAGCATGGAATGTCATGCGGATCACTTGACTGGGAAGGCTCTTATAGGAGAAATCAGAAGTATGGGTGCTCTACAGATTACCCATGTGTTGAATGTGCATACTGGTCATGTGTAATAGAAGGCACCTGGAGTACTAAAGATGAGAGCCAGAAAGAGTTCATACTAGAAAAAGGGGAAGCACCAGCTGACTGCACTACCAGAACTTGCAACCCCTTGATACTAACTGTAAGAAATCCCTCCAACCCTAGGCAAAAGAACAAATCATGTCTTTGGGAATAGATGGCACCAGCCTAGACCCAATATGTCAGTTAAGGGTCAGCAGATGGGTTGCCTCCCATCAGGCCAGTCACGTGGCTGTTTACCATACTTTCTATGATGAATTGGAACAGCCTGTGCCACCACTCCCAAAGGGCGCAAAGAATCTATTCTTTCAATTGGGCGAAAGTGTGGCACAGTCCCTGAATGTAACTTCTTGCTTTATATGTGGAGGAACTATGACAGGAGATTCAGGGCCATGGGAAGCTAAAGAACTTACTCCCACTGAGCCTAACCCAGACATTCCTCCATATTGGAGAAACCTGAAGGACAATGTGTGGATCCTGAAGGCCCCGATTAATGGACAATATTGCCTAGCAAGAAGTGAAGGGAAGAATCTCACTTCTAGTGCTGGTAGGACAGCTACATTGCACTGGTCAAGGACTGTACAATGCTACTACTGGAATAACTGTCTGGTGCAGACTGAATCGGACAGAGCTAAATCCCTAGACTGGTTCTCTGAACTCAGAGATGCCTAGTGGCGTCCAAGATTCTCACGAAACTGGAGTGCCCCTCCGAGAATGTATTGGATTTGTGGAGATAAGGCATATGCCCAATGACCTGACCAATGGACAGGCAGTTGTATCATAGGCTTTATAAAGCCCTCTTTCTTTCTACTGCCCGTCAAGGCAGGAGAACTATTTGGGCTTCCAGTAGCCACCCCAGAGGAAGAATTCTGGTGGCATCATAGAGACTTACAAATAGGAGAATGGAAAGAGGATGAGTGACCCGCAGAAAGAATAATACAATACTATGGGCCATCCTCATGGGCAGAGGATGGGTCATGGCATCACCGAACCCCTACCTATATGTTAAATCACATCATACGATTGTAGGAGGTCTTAGAAATAATCAAATAATCACTAATGATTCCAGCAAAGCTTTGACCCTCCTTGCCCATCAGAAAACTCAAATAAGCAATGCTATGTATCAGAACAGATTGGCTTTGGATTATTTACTTGCTGCAGAAGGCGGAGTATGTGTAAAGTTCAATCTGACCAACTGTTGTCAGAAAGTATGAATATAGGTGATCAAGGTCCAGTGGTGGAAAATATCACTAATGAAATTTCCAAATTGGCTCAAGTGCTGGTACAGGTGTGGCACGGATTTGATCCGAAATCCATCTTTGGAAGATGGTTCTCTGCTTTTGGAGGTCTTAAGACCCTTATTATAGGAGTCTTACTATTATTGGGTACTTGCTTTCTCCTCCCATGCTTATTGCCACTATCACTACAGATGGTGAGGAACCTAGTGAGTTCGGCTGTGTCGCAAAGAGCCCCAGGTGGAGCGTATTACATGCACCACCAACGAACTGTGACACAGGTTGATGAAGACGGTGATGAGACTCCATAACAGGCTGTTCTGAGCCTCAAAGGGGGGAATGAGGCATGAGAATAAAAACAGAGCTAAAGATCTGTCCCAGCCACCCTGTATTAGCCAGGCCGTAGATGTCTCTGCTATCTGTATGCTCTTCCCTTGACATGTGCTAGGCCTAGCCTATAACCTTGTAACTTCCTTAGTCTTCCATTGCCTTTGAGGGCAGGTAGCCTGATAGGTCTCAATGGCGTGGGCCAGTCTACCTTCCCCTTGAGTCCCGAGACCTTCAGGTCTGTCACCTCTCTCTCAGTTTTATGACCCTCATGTGCACTCTAGCCCTAAAAAGTGGATAAAAGAGAGGCAGGAGACTCAGGTGGTGGGCTTGGGTTTTGAGACACGAGTTTGCTGAGTCCCCTGACTGAAGAAATAAAGCCACTTCCTCTAACCAACTGGTACCTGGAGTCTTCTGTCTGCGTTGGTTTCCTGCTACATCATAAAAGAAGAAAGACATGAGAATGTAGACCATTCTCTTAAAAGACAAAAAATGATTAGAAAGAATTAAGGGAACAGGGAAAAAGAAACCATCTTGTACATGAGTCTTTTAAGAATTTGAATGAACTTGAGAGGTAGAAATTATGTTGAGGTGGCACCCATAGCTCAGGGGGTAGGGAGTTGACAACAACACTGAGGCTGGTAGGTTCAAACCTGGCTGGGCCAGCTAAAATTAACCATGACAACTGCAACCAAAAAAATAGCTTGGCATTGTGGCAGGTGCCTATAGTCCCTGCTGCTTGGGAAGCTGAGGAAAGGGAATTGCTTAAGCCAAGAGTTTAAGGTTGCTGTGAGCTGTGACACCACCTCACTCTACCAAGGGCAACATAGTGAAACTGTCTCAAAAAAAAAAAAATTATGTTGTGGAAAAAAGCCATTCTCTAAGAGTGGTTGGATTTTTGAACTGCAGCAGATAAGGAGGTAACAGAAAAACAGTAGAAGGCAACTATTTTTATTTTTGGGAAGACGCTTTCTTTGTTATATAGGACATTTTAGAGATTCCATCCCTAATAGAATCAGGTGTACTCGCTGAAATACACCTGCTCCAGCGCAGGTGGGACAGACCTGAGCAGGCAGGATCAGATACACATCCCTCCCAGGAAATAAAAATGCTGCCAATTGCTACCCCCCTGACTGTTTAAATCCCCATGGCCATAACCCACGTGTGGAATTCCTTTCCTGATTTCACCCCACCTGCATCCAGGTGGAATAAAAACCTCATTGATCACAGACACTGGGCATCTGTTTTCCTTTCATCTCACGCCTAAGGATAATCTTTCATCTTCAGGTCCCTAACCTCTCAATCCATTTCTCCTCTTGTGGTGAGAGGAGCAAGACTAGGTTATAAAGGAGTTAATATTCAGGCTTATTTCCAAACACCTCTGGGGTAAACCCCCACAAAATTTAAATGAAATGTGCTCTTTTAATTCCAGAACTAAACGAAAAGACCTGTGAGTATTATGCGTTTTTGTCAAAGCGACCTGTGAAAACACGGTGGGGGCCTGCAGGCCAGGCATAAAAACCTCCTACAGGTAACACAGACTGTGGAGTCAAGACAGCCTGTCAGATGAGGGTTGCAATGGCCCTTCTGTGCAGAGGACATGACTCAAAGGTTGATGTGAGTAAAAAGAAAAACCCCATTGTAATGATGTGAATAAAATACTCCATGGTAACTGCAGGGTCTCCAAAACCATAAAAAAACAGTCATGAAGCCAGTTTCTCGGAAATTTAATTGAGTACATAGAAGAGAAAGGTTTTACTTCTCTGTTTATCCTAACCTTTAACTTTAACAATAGAAGTCAGATAATGTATTGTTCTTTTAGATCTTCCAAGAGGAATAGTCTGAGGCTAGCTTAAGATGGTTGTCTTACTTTCCTGGACTTTCTTTCTTTAGGCTAATCTTATGATGGCTATCTCACTTTCCTGGACTTTCTTTCTTTTCTATAGTTTAAGATAAGAAATGAGGATGTTAGGATTATTGATCAATGTGGTGTATGTGACTAGCTCCCAATAAAGGGGAGTGGAAAATAAAAACATTTTGCTACATGCCACCTAAGAATGTGTAGTCGTTTCTTGCTTTTAAACAATTCTAGGAGCGAGCTTGCACCCGAGGCCAAGCAGTCCTTCTCTCCCTGCGAGAAAGAACATCACCTAACAAACACTTTTCCATTTTCAAAAGCCCTC
>CAUYQV010146441.1:0-11276 GCA_963574575.1 Galagoides demidoff
TATGAATGTCTTAACACAACAATTATGAGAAAGACATGATGGCTATGTTAGCCAGTTGGATGAGAGTTTTCCAAACTGCATATGGAAGCAACACACTGTATCCTATGATAGAATTAATGTACACAATTATGATCTAATAAAGAAAAATAAATAAAATAGAAAAAAAATTAAAAGGAGAATGATATAAAATTAGTACACTAAGCATCAGTCTTAAGAAAGTGGAAAATGAAGAGCTAATTTATCCCAAACTAAGCAGAAAAAAAGAAATAAAAAAAATTACAGCAGAAATTGATAAAATTAGAAATATTACACTATAAAAATCATTAAGACAACTTATTATCCATGCCTTTGGTAACACATTAAAATGTTTCCATTTGCTATTTGAGAAGGTTTAAAGTAGGATAACGTATGTTTAATTTGCACTTTTTCATTTTTAAGTTATTTTTCCAAGTTTAATAGCCATTTCCATTTGCTCACCTCTAAGGTGTCATTTTCCATGTTTCTATTACCTTACAAGTTTATCTGGAAATCTGGCATATTGTTTAATACAAACCAGCAAGTTATTTAATATCATACACAATATACACATCATGTTGTAAAGAACCACTTTCAATCTCACCTATATATGTGTCAGTATAATACATGCTATACTTTAATATCTAGCCATGCACATATATGTGTATAGATACATGCACACACCTATACACATGTGTTGTCTTACACATGCATGCCAAGTATAATGGCTTTCTCTAGTAAATGAGCTTAAAAGTTTAATGGATAGTGTCTCTCTCAATGCTACACACATCAAAACAGAAGCAAGGGCAAAATATGACTAGAATCTGCTGCCTATACATGCTCATTTATTGATGCTGTAGAGATGGTATCAGGCTCATCACTTTACCAAAAAACATCAAATTATATATTATGTATAAAACAATAAGATAGAAAGTAGAAAAACAGAATCAAATCTGGGAGGCTTTCTAGAGATTTTTTTTTCTCTTGTATGGGGAGGGAGGAATCACACTCAGAACACTTGAGTAGTAATATAAAAGGAATCATCATAAATGATTCTAAGTGGGAACATGAAGGTAAAAGAATATTCTAAATCTTTATTTTTTATTAACGATAATACTCAAGCAGGGCATGAATTTCAACACTTAATGTTCACTCTTGTCACTGATCCTATCAATATTTCCCTAAAGTTTCAAGCTGCACCTGGACACAGGTTCTTTTTTTCAAATCCAAAATTCCAGTGACTCTTGGTGACATTCAGCCAAGAGAGCTTCCCTACCCTCCCACCCTTTATCTCTCTCTGTGCTTCTTATTATGAGGAAAACCATGGCTTCCACTTCCAGGAACTCTGTTTTCTTTAATTTCTTACTGGCATTATGCAAACAAGAAGGAGAATCTGCAATGTGACTCAGCAATTAATAGCACTTTTTTATTTAGAACATGCACAGGAGAAACAGCTCTTCATTATCATACACTAATTATTTTTCTCTGTTTTCTAGTGACAGCATATTAACAATTCAAGTATTATCATATGTGGTAGTAAATATGTTACGGTGTGTGGGGAGCAATAGATATAGTTGTGTGGAAAAATTCCAGAAACTCTCCTTAATGGACATTTGTTATTCACTGCATCCTAAAAGAATAGGAAGACATGAGATAATGGTAAAAGAGAATATCCCTAATAGTAGGAAGGAGGTGGAGGGTGTCATCCATAAGGGACAGATGCCACAACAGCCACAGCAGCCAGATGATTTGCCCTTCTTCACACAGGAATAAAGCAGATCTCATATAGGGGTGGCAAAGAAATAGTCCCAGAGGAAACTGAGGTGATATCAATATTCCTTGTATCAGTTGAAGATTTCAGGTTGAAGTTCTGTAAAATGCTGGTCAGGAATAAGAAAAGCTGCATGCGAGCCAGTCCCTCTCCCAAACAAATCCTTTTGCCTGAAAATAATAAATACAAAGAGGAGTTACTACTTACATGTAACTGTGACTAAAACACTGTGTTTGTGACTCTCATAAACAAATTATGCAGCAACACATTGATGAATGCTTGGATGGAAGAATGAATTGGTAGATAGATGGAAGGATAAATGGATGGTTCATTACCTCCTTAAAAATGTCTTGCCTTGTCTTTCTTTATTCCATTTTCTGTCTCCTTTCAGGCAGGTCCTCTTTGAATGTTGCTTACACCAGCTTATGTTTCAGTGTTGGGAATGAGAGTGTGAGAAGCAGGCTGCGCTCCCCATGTGCCCTGCACTCAGCAATCTTGCTTTTATTGCCCTCACAGCCCTGTCCTACTGAATTACAATGGACTGTTTATACATCTGCCTTTCCAACTGTGGGTGAGGCCTTGTGGTGCCCATTCTGTTCTTGCTTATATGTGAATCCCCAAAGCTTACCTGGGTGGTGAGGACCACCATTCAAAGATACTCAATGAAACTGGAGAGTGAGAAACATTTGTAGTGGCAGATGAGAAATTTCTAAATAAGTTTTTCCTTTTTGGAAGAGTTCTTGAGCTCCTCATTGGTATATCCAGGGCAGAATTCGACTTACCCATATATCAGCTTTCCTAATCATAAAGATCTGTTTCATCTCTCCAGAGACCACTAGTCTATCCAATAGCAAGGATGGGTAATGATGGAGGAAGCACATGGGCATTGGTGGTGGGGTTCCAGATCATGTCCAGGGAATAATTCTACCAGCCCCAGAGGATTTCCAACTAATCCCCCAAAGTGATCCTGTCCCTAAAGTAAAAAGTCAAATTAATTTCTATTACCTGTTGAGAAAGGCATGAAAAAGTCACTTTTCTTAAAGTTGCCACTTTCATCCAGAAAGTGAGCAGGGTTGAATGTCTCTGGGTCAGGGAACTCATTGTCATCATGCAGCACCGAAGTCAGAGATGACATTATCTTTGTTCCCTGGAGACAACAGACAAAGGTAAACCAAGTTCTAAAGAACTCACAGATTTGGAAGAAAAAATAATAAATACTTAGTTAAAAATCTTTCAATTTACAGGTGAGAAACACAGGACCATGGAAGAACAGTAACATTTCCACAGATAGACCCAGTAATAAACAAGATGAGTTTAAGGCCACAGCAATGATCTTACTAAAGTGGTCTCCAATCACACTTGAAATCCCGAGTACTTGGTTGCTTCAGAAATAAACCTTCTGAATCTGTTTTCCTTATCATCAGGCTTGGACACCAGGATCTGTGCCCATTGGCTGCTCTATTTCATCAACTTAGATTTCACAAATTCTACATTTATATTACAGTGCAAAATAAAAATCTCTGTTGGCACATGACACATCCAGCATCATATAATTTTTGTAAATAAACATACCATACAGTTTAAAATGGTGTCATCTAAGATGAGAACAAAAAGTATAGTAACAAGTATAAAACCAGTGAGTGTTTATCATTGCCAAGTAGTTTGTCTTAATTTAAAAATGTCACAGAGATATTCATTAGAGATTGACCCAAAAGTAAAATCGCAGAAGGGATAATAAAATTAGAAAAATCATCATTTTGCTACCAGTCAAGTCAGGATTATCAGTTCAGACAAGGATTACCAATTAATAATAGATAAAGCTAAAGCTTCGTGGTGTGTGATTTGGGAAAGAGGATTTTAACATAGTCTTAAAGTACAATGCCATGAATTTTTATTACTTATATATAAAGAGCAAAGTCTTCACAAGAGACCACCCTATTACTGAGGAACTTACTGTAACCAATACTAGCATAAGTGACATAGGTGCCCCTATCTCACCAATGAGATTCTGTGAGATACTGAAAGCACTTATGTAGCAGCCCATATAGCCTATGGCTAGGAGGAGTAAGAGTTATAAGAAATACCTGTATAGATCAATAATGGGACACCTTGGTGAAAAGGGCATGGAGAGGGATTTAGCTCTCCTAACAAGCATGAGAGATCGTGAGATGAGAGCATTGGTGAATTGGCAGTCTTTACACCTCTCATGTTGAGAGGCAAGAGATCAGCCTTATATTATGCTGAAGGAGAAGGCAGCTGGGAACATGCACATTCTATCATGGACTCGCTTACTCTGACTCTGTCATTTCTGCCTGTAGAAGGCCAGCACAGTGTCTCTCTGCTGAAGATCACTAAGCTCTGCTAAAGACTAAGATCTACCTTTCTAAGAAGATTGCTTTACTCTCTCAAAGACTATCTCTCTCTCTCTCCCCTCAGCTAAAGTAAATAGCCCTCAGGCACCTAAGAGTAATTGTTCCTGAGCACAGTAGCATAGCAGTCCATCTCTGGAACCAGATAAGCCAGGGCTCAAGACCAACCAATCCTGGGCCCTGATAAGTGGCAACAAAGGGACCCTGACACACTTATGCCTTATTCTTCCCAAAATCATAACTGGAATCTAATCTACAGAACAATCACAAAAATAACCTGAGAAACATTTGAAATATGCAGGCAGGATGTAGACCAAAGACCCCATTCTTGACAAGGGAAAACACTCCCAGAAAAATGGAAAAATTAAAATGTAAGCTGAGTGAATCAGAACAAAGGAAAGTCAGCTAGTTTATCTTTAAACCAGCTGCTGCTATTTCTTATCTGAGTAAGTTTCCAACTTTTCCTAGAGCTCTGGTCTATTGGAGATACAGCTTAAAACACCCCTGCTGGACCTGTAAACACTCAAGAATAATGGCAATAGAAGATGCTGTGGCAAGGCCTGGAAAAATACATTAACTAGGCCCTTTCCTGCCCAGTAAACAGACAAAGCAAATACCCATTGTGGAGATTTATATTTGGCTGGGACTTGAACCCTGAAATGTGGGCAGGAGGGCTTATACCCCTTATTGCAGAGGAAGACCTTCTATGGTGGTGATGAGAGGCAAATTCCTCTCTCTCACTGATTCTTCAGAGGAGATTGATGCCAGTGGCGTTTTACTCCACAGTGAACTATCAGAGTTTAACACCTTCCTAGGAATCTGTGTGTGACCTCAGACAGGAGGCTGCCCCCACACAAGGCTCAGGTTCCAGATTTCTCAAGACTCTCAGACAGTTAAAGTTAATGATTATAGAAACAATAGCATCTGATATGCTCACTGGGAGAAACTTCTGGTGTCTTTGTTGCCTTCCTCAGCTTAACCTTTGGGCTAATGAGCAAATAGCCTTTAAAAGCTGAGTGGAAATGACACTCAGAGCCACCTTTGGAACCCCACATGTAGACAGTGGTCCCCTGAGTTCCCACATCTGAATATTCTATTCTGTGTGTCTTGTCTCTTTTTTTCTCATCATTTATAATTTTATATTTCTTAAGTGGTTGCAGACAGATCCACAGGTCTTATCAGACCCTGCCCCCTGGGCAGAACTCTAGCAGAAATGGCTACCACTAGCTTGGACTTCAAAAAGTTCAACATACTGAAAAGAAATGCATGAGGGAAAGGAACTGTGTTCTTGATCACAAGACACTAAAGGGTCAAGATAACCAAATTATAATCAGTGTTCCTTGACTGGATAGTAAACTGCAAAAGAACAGAAGTTTATAAAGTTTTAGTAAAATTGGGAAGATTTATGTATATGCTATACATTAGATAATATTATTATTTCAGTTAACTCCAGAGTGTGAATGGTATTGTTATTACGGAGGAGAAAAATCTTTGTTCCTGAGGCATATATATGAAAGTACTGATATGTGGACAGATGGATAGAGAGATATAAAAGCATATGTACACATGCTTTCATATGTACATATATATGCATAAAAGTCTTTTATTTTATTTAGATTTAATTATTTAAAAAACATAAAGATAAGGGAATCCATCCTCTGTCTAATATTAAACACTTATAATTTTGTTTTTAAGATTTTTCCCTGGATATTTAAAAAAGTAAAACAAGAAAATGTTTTTATAAGACATAAAAGTAGATCTACTTTCAACACTGAAACTAAAACAATTGGAAATTCATAAGGAAAAAATTAAAACATGGCTATAATAAAAATTAACTTCAAATGTGTTGATATCTTAATGAGAGTGTTAAAAATATAAAACTTCTACAAAAAGGGTAACTGTATAACTTTAGGCCAAATATTCTTCACATATAAGGCACAAATACACGAATCAACCTCCCATCGCTGCCTGAACTTCGACTGAACAGAAATGTCTTCTACTGGGCATGAACAAATAATAGCCCATGCAAAAATCCAGCCAACCACTTGCTTTTGCATATTTCATTAACTAAGAATGTTTAAGTTGAAAAAAATGCAAAGGAGTAATATTTTTCACACATGAAAAATTATGGAATTTAAATTTCATTCTCCATAAAAATTGACACATCTCCATCCTCATTCTTTCACATATTGTCTTTGGCTAATTCCACACATTGTCTTTGGCTAATTCCTTGGCACACTGGCATAGCTCAGTAGAGTAAAAGAAAACCCAGAGCCTACAAAGTCTAAAATATTTACTCTCTGTCCCATTACAGAAGAAGTTTGCCAACTTTTGTCTTAGACCATTATCTCCCCTCTGGATCAAAGGCTTCAGCCTGGGATAGAAGAGCAAACTTACCTTCCGTGCAGCACCTCATATGCTATCGTATCCCATGCATAAAGGAGTAAATAGGTCACTAGGGATCTGAACTCTGTAAGTTTAAAACTCAGCATAAGCCACCCTAAGGCATAGCAAATGGGTGATCTCCACAGATGTAGTGCTTCCCTAGCAAGGTTCCCAAAGCTGATGCAGTGGATGGGGGAGACTGACAATCTCTGTCTGATTCTTCTATTTCCCATTTAGACAGATAACAGGGGAAGAACAAGTTTCATGAACATTAACCTTAGACCCAAGAATTGAGACACAAAAGTTGCATCCTTGGTGAAACAGAGTGGATTGAAATCCTAACCCTTGCACCAAATTAGTGGTCAGGGTGAGCCTCGTAATCTCTGTGTAGTTATCAGTTCTGCCTCTTGAAGATGACATTAGTAATCACAAAATTCCCATTGTCATTGATTCTTTTCCCAAAAAGGCAGTATTTGGTCATGTACTTTTTAATTTTAATATAATACATCCTGGGTCAAGTGGAATAGATTAGCCTATAGCATAACAACTAGAACATCTGGATGAATATGGAAATCATGTGATAGAAGGCATTATAAAGCCACTAAAAGAAAATTGGTCTCCGAATTTCAAATATGGGAAAACATCACAATAGTGAACTCAAGCCTATAGTTAACTGTTGACTGTGTTCACATCATTACCAACTTTGATTCAGGGCACATGTTGCAGCATTATGACTGCCCATGGAAAAGGAATGAACCCTTTCTGAAAGAAAACAAACATCATCTCAGACTCTGAGTTTTTTCATATATAATATCTGGCATTGGGCCAGAAGTTGTCAGATATTTCAAAGATACATCTATATTGTCATGAGAAGAAAAGTAGGAAGAAGGAAGACCATAAAAACAAACCAACATTAGAGAATATTTCTTACCTACATTTATATGCCAGCATAATCTTGATACCAAAATTCTGACAAGAAAATTGTGAGGAAAAAAATTACAGACCAACAGCCCTGAGGAATATAGACACAAAGTCTCTGTAGAATATGAATGAGATCGTATCCAGCTTCATGTATAGACTTATTTATATTTAATGAAGAATGTGAAGTCAATTGCCCACTATTACCAATTCTACCAATTGTATTCAACACTCTCAGGTAATCTTAGCCACTTCAATAATGAAATAAAGAGAAATTATGGACACAAGAATTAGAAAATTGAACAAAGGTTAACCCATATAATAGGATAATGTACATAGAAATTCCAAATGAATCTACCAACAAATTATTAGCAATGATTAATCAATTTAGCAAGATTAGTAGATTCAAAGCCATAAAAACAATTATATTTCCATATTCAGGTATAAAGAAATGAGAAAGGCATTTTAAAAATGTATAGCACCAACAAAACATTAATTATCCAGGAAAAGCCTGGCAAAAGAGTTTCAAACCACTTCACTTGAAAACACATTATTAAGAGAAAATAGGAGAAAATCCAAATAGATCCAAATATGCTCCCAATATATTGGGAGCATAACCATATGCATGAATTGAAAAATTCAACACCTCAACATGTTAATTCTTTCAAATTAACTATAGATTTAATGTCACCCTGATAAAACCCCCAGTGGAGTGTTTTGGGAAAGTGACAAAAATGATACCTTTAGCTTTTATTTGAAAATGTAAACACTGAAGAGTAGGCAAAACAACATTAATGAAGTAGAACCAACTTGGAAGACACACACTGCCAGATATCAAGACCTCTTATGAAGCTTTACAGCTCTAAACAGAAGGAAATAAATTCCATCAAGCTGCTGCATACATGGGTTTTGCACTTCTCTCATCTTGTGTTAGTAGAGGGTTCAAACCATACTGTGAATTTGGGAATTTCAAGAGCACTGAAGTATCATGTAGGAGAAACAAGTTTACCTTGGGGATCAAGTAGTTTCTGAATTTAATGTCATGGGTCACTGCATGGAGCGCATTGTTGGGGATGAGGTCAATGTATCTCTGGACCTCATGCACCATGGCATCTGTGTAGGGCATGCGCCTCCTGTCCTGCATACAGGGGCTCCGGTGTCTGCCAATCACATGGTTAATCTCCTCCTGGACTTTAGCTATAAGACATAAGTAAGATGCGATGAAAAAGAGAAAAAGGGCACATTTGTCATAGCAATTTAAGATTATATGAAGCATTAAGGATGGTGTCCCAACAGCATTATATATGATGTGAGTTTTATGCCCAGATATACACGTAGGTTAAGAATGAGAGTTGCATCGTGTATGTACATACCACTCTCTTACAAATTAACAGTCACAATGCATCAGCAAATATTTATAAATTAGCATACCCTATAACTTATACACATAATAAATATAGAATGTATGTTCCTTCAAATGTATTGTATATATCATAAACATATAATAAAATCGAAGTAATGAAATACTTCAAAACATAGACACACTATATTTAAGTCAAGAAATTACACTGCTTATGAACAGAAAAACTGGAAACAAATATTACATTTAGGTATAAAATAAAATGTAGGTTTCAAAAATATGTGTAACAGATCAATAAATTATGTACGTGTTTTATCAGTGTTAGTGTGTGTGTGTGTGTGCGTGTATAATTTGCAATGGTAACATTTTCATCCTCCCACTTCCCAAATGTGGCTACTTTGGATATTCCAACATCTTATTCTGGAATTCATGTTCATAATTCCAGATACGGACCCTTTGTTTTCATTTCTTCCTTAGCCATTATTAAAGAATATTTAAAGATTTCCTAATATGGGAGATGAGAATTTTCATTTCCATCTCAACACCTATAGAAATACTTACACACAGAAACAGATACATACCTTCCCACACACAATTCCTATCACTCTATTTAGAAGAATATATTTAGATTGCAATTTTGGCTTATATTACTTGTCATTGTTTATATCATTCTGACAATATAAATATTACACTTCTCTGCTTAAACAAATAGAATTACATTTCTTCTTTAGTACTTTCTTGGGCATAAAAACATGTTTTAATTGGATTCAAATTTTCTATTGTTCATGTGAAAATTACTTTCAAATGCTCAGGTGAATGTTTCAAACTCCAAGTAATAATTTTCCAGTTATTGGGAAGCCACAGAAGACTGATTGCTTCTCCTCTGTTCTTAGTATCTCTTTTCAAACCTGCCTTATCCACTAAACCCATTCTGAAGTGGCTGTTCTCTTGGTCTGGTGTCTGGCAGAGTCCCTGACACTCACATTCTCCTATATGAGGTCTCCTGATTGTAGGAGCTCATGACATCCTGTCCTTTTTCTTGGTTTTGGATATTTGGATGGAGCTCACTCTCCATATTAGACAAAGATGAAAAAGAGTATAAAATTTGTGGCAATCATGCATGTTTTAACTCTTTTTATTAATAGACAAACTAATATTTACTGTCAAGAATTCTGGTTCTTTCTGACACCTAAATATTTTTACATAACCTGACATAACTCTCTGAAAGATATTATGTTGTTTTATTTAATCTTGTTCTTCTGAAATTCCATGACCCTGCATCTTGGGGTGGAAATTTTGATTTCCTTTGGTCTGATGAACACTTAGAATATTCTACAGATTGTGAGGTATAAGTATACCATGGAATACTATTCAGCCATTAAAAAAAATGGAGACTTTACAGCCTTGGTATTAACCTAGATGGAAGTGGAATACATTATTCTTAGTAAAGCATCACAAGAATGGAGGAGCATGAATCCTATGTATTCAATTTTGATATAAGGACAATTAATGACAATGATGTGGTGGGGATGGAGGAAGGGGAGGTCAAAGAGGGGGAAGGTGGGAGGAGTGTAGCATTTCAGTGTATGACACACCTTTTGGGGGCAAGGCACAATTGTAAGAGGGACTTTACCTAACAAATGCAATCATTGTAACCTGGTTTCTTATACCCTCAATGAATCCCCAACAATAAAAAAGAAAAAAATTTATAAAATAAAAATGAAGAATATTCTACAGAGATGGAAAATAGAGATGTCTTCCTCAACAACTTTTCTCTCTCACTGAAGGATATATCCTAGCTGAATTTCAGGGAGGAAAATGGAGAAAGAACCTAAGTCTGCATTCAAGGAGCAGAACCTTAACAAATCTTTTTTTCCAGGACTGTTTTTCTGGAATCCCTGGTGGTGCCTCAGACCAAGACTTCTTATCCTCCTTTTCTCCAAAGAGTGAACCTCTCTTTCAGGTGTGGGCACATCAACAACCTGATAAAGGAGCTGGGAACCTAGGCAGAAAGAGTCTCCTTTTTCAGCTTCATTGTCTACCTTCTTTGACACTTGATACTTCCACATACTGAACCTTATGGGGATTGCAGAAATGCAGATTAACGTTTCTTGCATAGTAAATCTTTCCATTCTTAATTTAGGTTGCAACCTCCCTCTTTGCACTGAGTCAGTTATCACCATCCCCATTTGCTCTCTGTGTTTCAGAAGTTTGCCAAAGACTTAAGGGCTGTTTCCTGAACTCCTCTTTTCTTACTTTGAAAAGCTAATTCTCATCTGCAGTTAGTTAGTTTATTGTCATTTAAGTGGAATCTTGACAAAACCGGCGGTGGGGGCGGGGGGGGGGGGGGGGGGGGAAGAAAGGTATTTTTGTTATATACGGCATAACTTTTACTTATTAAAGGTTAATTTCTAAAGTATAATTGTACATAAAGGAAAAAATTATTAACACAACCTTA
>CAUYQV010146442.1:0-10072 GCA_963574575.1 Galagoides demidoff
ACCACAGGCGCCCACCACAATGCCCGGTTTTTGGTTGCAGCCATCATTGTTGTTTGGAGGGCCTGGGGTGGATTTGAACCTGCCACCTTAGGTGTATGTGGCTGGTGACTTAGCCAATTCCCTCCTTCATTGAATGGCCATATAGTTGATGAAATCAGAAACCTGCTCCTTTCCTTTCTTTTTTTTTTCTTTTTCATTTTTTGAGACAGAGTCTCAAGCTGTCACCCTGGTTACAGTGCCGTGGTGGCACTGCTCCCAGCAACCTAAAACTCTTGGGCTTAAGTGATACTCTTGCCTTAGCCTCCCAAGTAGCTGGGACTACAGGCACCTGCCACAGTGCCCGCCTATTTTTTGTTGCAGTTGTCATTGTTGTTTGGCAGCTGGGGCTGGATTCAAACCTGCCAGCTCCAGTATATGTGGCTGGCAAGCCCTTGTTTTCTTTTCTTTTTTTTGCAGTTTTTTGCTGGGGCCAGGTTTGAACCCACCACCTCTGGTATATGGGGCCAGCACCCTACTCTTCAGAGCCACAGGCGCCGCCCATGTTTTCTTATTTTAAAAAATTTTTTATTGGCTTGGCACCTATAGCTCTGTGGCTAGGGTGCTAACCACATACACTGGAACTGACAGGTTCAAACCCAGCCTGGGCCTGCCAAACAACAATGACAAATACAACTAAAAAATTGCCAGGGGTTGGGGAAGTGCTTGTGGCTCAGTGAGTAGGGTGCCAGCCCCATATACCAAGGGTGGTGGGTTCAAACCCGGCCCCAGCCAAACTGCAACAAAAAAAATAGCCAGGCGTTGTGACGGGCACCTGTAGTCCCAGCTATTTGGGAGGCTGAGGCAAGAGAATCATCTTTAGCCCTGGAGTTGGAGGTTGCTGTGAGCTGTGACACCTCACCACTCTATCGAGGGTGACAAAGTGAGACTCTCTCTCTAAAAAAAAAAAAAAAAAAAAATAGCGGGGCATTGTGGAAGGTGCCTAGCTACTTAGGAGGCTGAGGCAAGAGAATCACTTGAGCCCAAAGAGTTTGAGGTTACTGTGAGCTGTAATGCCGTGATACTCTACCCAGGCTGACATAGTGAGACTTTGTCTCAAAAACAAACGAACATTTTTGCAGTTTTTTGCCGGGGTTGGGCTTGAATCCTCCACCTCCAGCATATGGGGCCGGCACCCTACTCCTTTGAGCCACAGGTGCTGCCAAAAAAAATTATTTTTGAGACAGAGTCTCACTTTGTAGCCCTTGGTAGAGTGCTGTGGTGTCAGGGCTCACAGCAACCTCAAACACTTGGGCTTAAGTGATTCTCTTACTTCAGCCTCCCAAGTAGCTGGGACTTCAGGGGCCCACCACGATGCCTGGTTATTTTTAGAGATGAGGTCTTGCTCTGGCTGGTTTTGAAGCTGTGAGCTCAGGTAATCCATCTACCTTGGCCCCCCAGAGTGCTAGGATTACAGGCATCAACCACCATGCCCAGCCCAACCTGCCTGTTTTCTTGAGAGTCTCTATTTCTCCTTAGATCAACTGCCAAATTATGCTCTTTGGACCTCCTAAACATCTCTAGGATTGACCCTATTCTTTCCAATCCACTATGACCTCCCTTGTTTGGGCCTCTTTTACCTTGCCCTCAGGTAATTGAAATTGTTACCTCTAATTGGTGTCCTGACCTTCTCCCTTATCCTTCCTGTAATCCAACCTCTATATTGGTTTAAATTTATTTTATTTTTATTGTTTGGGATTCATTGAGGATACAAAGAATTAGATTACACTGATTGCATTTCTTTATTTTATTTTATTTATTTATTTTTGAGGCAGAGTCTCACTATGTCACCTTTGATAGAGTACCATGGCATCACAGCCCACAGCAACCTCAAACTCTTGGACTTAAGTGATTCTCTTGCCTCAGCCTCCCAAGTAGCTGGGACTACAGGCATCCGCTGCAATGCCCAGCTATTTTTTTGTTGCAGTTGTCCTTGTTGATTTTAGCTGGCCCCGGTCAGGTTTGAACCCACCAGCCCCGGTGTATGTGGCTGGTTCCCTACCCACTGAGCTACAGGCACTTCCCTATTTTATTTTATTTTTTTAAGACAGAGTCTTGCTATGTTGCCCCCAGTAGAGTCCTGTGGGGGTCACAGGTCACAGCAACCTCAAACTCTTGGGCTCAAGCAATTCTCTTGCCTCAGCCTCCCAAGTAGCTGGGACTCCAGCTGCCTGCCACAATGCTTGGCTGTTTTTGTTGTTGTTGTAGTTGTAGTTGTCATTGTTGTTTAGCAGGCCTGGGCCGGGTTTGAACCTGCCAGCCTCAGTGTATGTGACTGGTGCCCTATCTATGGAGCTATAGGCACTGAGCCTGATTACATTTCTTAGATAAAGTCCCTCTTATAATTGTGACTTATAAATTTATAAAATTTAAGTTTAGGCTTGGTGCCTGTAGCTCAGTGGCTAGCGCGCCAGCCACATACACTGGAGCTGGTGGGTTTGACTACCAGGGCTTGCCAAACAACAATAACAACTACAACCAAAAAATAGGTAGGTGTTGTGGCAGCTGCCTGTAGTCCCAGCTACTTGGGAAGCTGAGGCAAGAGAATCGCTTAAGCCCAAGAGTTGAAGGTTGCTGTGAGCTGTGACGCCACAGCACTCTACTGAGGGTGACATAGTGAGACTCTGTCTCAAAAAAAAAAAGAAAAAGGCTTGGCACCTGTGGCTTAAGCAGCTAAGGTGCCAGCCATATACACCTGAGTGGCGGGTTCGAATCCAGCTCCATCTGCCAAACAACAATGATGACTGCAACCAAAAAAATAGCTGGGCGTTGTGGCAGGCGCCTGTATTCCCACCTGCTTGGGAGGTGGAGGCAGGAGAATCTCTTGAGCCCAGGAGTTGGAGGTTGCTGTGAGCTGTGATGCCACAGCACTCTACCCATGGTGACAGTTTGAGGCTCTGTCTCAAAAAAAAAAAAGAAAGAAAGAAAAAAATGTAAGTTTAATCACTTCACTCTCCTACTTTTAGGCCTTTCAAAGCTTCACCATCTCCCTGCAAGATCAAGTTCAAAGTCTAACATAGCCTATGTAGTCCTGCCATGATCTGGCACCTGTTTCTTCACTACAACCTTATCTCTCTTTTTTTTAAATTTGAGACAGAGACTCACTCTTTTGCCTTGGGTAGAGTGCTGTAGTGTCATAGCTCACAGCAACCTCAAACTCATGGGCTCAAGCAATCCTTGCCCCAGCCTCCTAAGTAGCTGGGACTATGGGACTGCTGGCACCTGCCACGATGCCTAGCTAGTTTTTCTATTTTTAGTAGAGATGGGGTCTCACTTTTGCTGATGCTGGTATGAACTCCTGAACTTAAACGATCCACCAACCTCAGCCTCCTAGAGTATTAGGATTATAGGCACGAGCCCGTTCACCAGGCCTAAAACCTCAAGTCTTTACAATATGAACTCTTTTCTTGCAACAGAGGATACTGTTGTCTCAAGATCCCCTAAGAGTGCTTGGCGCCTGTGGCTCAATCGGCTAAGGCGCCAGCCACCTACACCTAGGGTGGCGGGTTCGAATCCCCAGCCCCCAGGCCCGACAAACAACAACGATGGCTGCAACCAAAAAATGGCCGGGCGTTGTGGCGGGCGCCTGTGGTCCCAGCTACTTGGGAGGCGTAGGCAAGAGACTCGCTTGAGCCCGGGAGTTGGAGGTTGCTATGACCTGTGATGCCATGGCACTCTACCAAGGGGGATAGCTTGAGGCTCCGTCTCAAAAAAAAAAAAAGCTCTCCTAAGAGCACGAGGCCCTTCTTTTCACCTTGTTGACTTACTCCTCCTACTGGTCACAGCTCCACGTTTCTTCTGGGACCATCCATTCCCATCCCCAACCTTTTGCTGGGTAAGGTGCTCCTGCTCTTCGCTTCCACAGCCCATACAGCATCCTACTGTAATTCATTCATTTCATGGTATTATATCTATAGTGAATCCCTTGAGGACAGGCCCCACTCCTGGCTTGTTCACTACCCAATCTCCAGCACCTAGGACAGGGCCGGGCACTAAGTACGTGCACAGTGAGTAGTAAATATTAAGAGTGAATGGAAGGGTGAGGGCGGGTGTCTTCTGGAAGGCAGAGTTCAGTGGCTGAAAACGTCTGGGTTCCCTGAGGGCTAAGGGCCAAGCGTACTGGTGCCAGGTTGTTAAGGAAGGAACGCTTGGCTCAAATCCCAACTCCGCCCAGCCTCCTCCACACTGGTGGCGCCCTCCCCTCTTCCGGTTTAACCCAGCCGGAAGCGGAGGCGTGGGCTTCCCATAATGCCCCGCGGGGTGCTTATTCTAACCGCACGCAGAAGAGGGAGGAGGTCGCGATGGCTGCACCGGAGCCGGAAATGCTGTCCCCCGCTGTAGTCCGAGGTAATGTGCGGGGTCCAGAGTGTGGGGAGCCTTGGAGACCTGTGTCTTCCTGGTGTCCCGCCGGGTTCTGGCTCTGCCGGTAACTCCATTACCCTGGGTCCGTTTGGTTCATTCACGCTTTGTCATACTTTCGGCGTTCGGGATCCCTCTTGACTACACTTTCGACTCATTTCTCTAGATCAGAGCTCGCCACTTTCTGAGAGGAGTCCTAGGCACCGCTTCCGAAGTCCCCCCCCATCATCTTTTTTTTTGGGGGGGGGCGGGGGAGGGTCTTGCTCTGTCTCCCCAGCTAGAGTGCAGTGGCAGCGTCAGAGCTCACTGCAAACGCAAACTCCTGGGTTCGATCAATCCTGTCTCAGCCTCCGTAGTAACTAGGACTGCAAGCGTGGGCCCCTATGCCCAGGTAATTTTAAAAAATTTTTTGTACATACGGAATCACGCCCTTGCCCCTGCTGGTGTTGAACTCCTGACCGCAAGCAGTCCTCCCGTCTCGGCTTCCAAAGTGTTAAGATTACAGGCGTGAGCCACCAGCACCTGCCCCCTTCCCCAATTTTGTCATTACTTGAAACACCCTAGGCAACAGGGATGGGAATCTCTCCCCGGCATAGCCCAGAGGAGATTGCAGAGGGCCTGTGCATGTGTGAGGATGTCCCCTTCATAATGGTAGCTTATTGGGTGGCCACAGGGAACTGAGTTTGGCCTTTAGGTTTTTCATTTTTTCTCTTTTGTCCCTCCTTTCACCTTCCAGATTTGGAGTGGTATGAGAAGTCAGAAGAAACTCAGGCTCCCCAGGTAGAACTACTTGAGACTACCCAGGAACCTCCCAACCCTTTGGAGTCTTTTTGCCCAAGAGACTTCATGATACCAGTGGTGTTTCCTGGGCCTGTGAGCCAGGAGGGCTGCTGTCGGTTTACTTGTGAACTTCTAAAGCATATCATGTACCAACGCCAGCAACTTCCTCTGCCCTATGAACAGCTTAAGCACTTTTATCGAAAACCTTCACTCCAGGTAGGCAAAGGCTTTGGGAGAAAGTAGGTGGCTGTTAGATAGTAGGTAGGTAGAAGGCGGTCTAAGAAATCGTCAGGGCCTATCAGCCTCAGCAGCTGCAAGGGCTTCAGTCACATTCTCCCGCACTGTAGTTTTTGATAGTTTAACTCTCCCAGCCTTTTTTCTTGTCTTCTCTCTCTCTCTCTTTTTTTTTTGGATACAGAACCTCAAGCTGTCACCCTGAGTAGAGTGCTGTCGCATCACAGCTCACAGCAACCTCAAACTCCTGGGCTCAAGCAATTCTCTTGCCTCAGTCTCCCTAGTAGCTGGGACTACAGGCACCCATCACAATGCCCAGCTGTTTTTTGGTTGCAGCGACATTGTTGTTTGGCAGGCCGGGCTGGGTTCGAACCGCCAGCCCTGGTTTATGTGGCTGGTGCCTTAGCCGCTTGAGCTACAGGCACCAAGCCTTGTTCTCTCTTTCTAAAGCTCCTCCTGTGTGTTGCACCTGGACTTTATAAATATTGATTTTTTTTTTTTTTTTTTTTTTGGAGACAGAGTCTCACTTTGTCGCCCTTGGTAGAGTGCTCTGGTGTCATAGCTCACAACAACTTTGAACCCTTGGGCTCAAGAGATTTTTTTGCCTCAGCCTCCCAAGTAGCTGGGACTACAGGTGCCTGCCACAATGCCCAGCTAGTTTTTGTTGCAGTTAATCATTGTTGTGTTAGCTGCCCCAGGCTGGTTTCAAACACGTCTGCCTCTGTGTATGTGGCCAGCACCATAACCACTGTGCTACTAGGCGCCTAGCCAGTCCAGCTAATTTTTTTTTTTTGAGAGAGAGCCTCAAGCTGTCACCCTGGGTAGAGTGCTGCGGCATCACAGCTCACAGCAACCTCCAACTCCTGGGCTCAAGCGAGTCTCCTGCCTCCGCCTCCCAAGTAGCTAGGACCACAGGCACCTGCTATAACACCTGGTTATTTTTTGGTTGCAGCCGTCATTGTTGTTTGACGGGCCTGGGTTGGATTCGAACCCGCCACCTTGGGTGTCTGTGGCTGGGGCCTTAGCCACTTGAGCTACAGGCGCTGGGCCATATTTTCCTTTTCAATATAAATGTCCTCAGATAGAATCTTGGCTATGGTAGTTCATTGAGCTAGAAATTGAGTCCTCTAAGTCAGAAGAGTTCTTCAAAGGGCATTAACTGCTCCCTACCTTATCTTCTTCTCATACTATTTTTTGTCCTCACAGGCAGAGGAGATGGTGAGAAAGAAATCTTGGGCTGAGGTGACCAGCAAGAAATGCCAACAAGCCCTGGCAGAACTAGAGAGTGTCCTCAGCCACCTAGAGGGCCTGTTTGCACGCACACTAGTGCCACGAGTGCTGATCCTCCTTGGGGGCAGTGCTCTATGCCCTAAGGAATTCTATGAACTGGACTTGTCCCGGCTGGCCCCCAACAGTATGGACCAAAGCCTGAGCACAGCAGCTTGTTTGCGCCGTCTTTTCCGAGCCATTTTCATGGCTGATGCCTTTAGCGAGCTGCAGGCTCCTCCACTCATGGGCACCATTGTCATGGCACAGGGACACCGTGACTGTGGGGAAGATTGGTTTCGACCCAAGCTTAACTATCGAGTGCCCACCCGAGGCCACAAACTGACTGTGACTCTATCTTGTGGTAGACCTTCCATCCAGACAACAGCTTGGGAAGATTACATTTGGTTCCAGGCACCAGTGACACTTAAAGGCTTCCATGAGTGAACAAAGGTGCTGCCTAATCCTGGAAACATAGTGGCTGAATTATCGTTTTCCCTATGGCACTAAGTTACCCACCTCTTGTTTGGAGCAAGAGTTGCTTCTTGGTGAGAGAGGAGGGTTCTTCTCTTCTGGCTGTCTGCCTCCTCTTCTCAATTTCCTGGTGGGCTGATGGTATATAACTATAATAATCATTGTTGAACAACATCTCTGAATCAAAGGTTGATTTTCCCAGTTGGTGCTGGGTCAGGTATTTCTGTTAGAAGCTGGAAAGCAAAGGTGGGTCCATTAATAAACACTCCTATGGAGGTGGCCCTTTTCTTCTTTTTGCTATGCCCTTCAGATTTTAAGAGGGTCATAATGTGGGTGTGACTCATGAACTTATATATAAAATAAATAGATTCATATTAAATTTTCCTGAAACTTAATCACCAGGAAATAGTGGCAAATGATTTTAAATTAAAATAAATTTTAAAAAAGAAAAACAAATTTCTTAATTCTTTTGACTTACAGAGACTTTTCTAAGACTTAACTCTCAGCGATATCTATAGCCTTGTGCATCCACAGATGGTCACCTGTAGCTTTGAATGTCATAGGTGCAGCTAGTAGTCAATCATCAGTACAGGTGAAAGCTGCAGCATGTCAGTTTTAATTAAAGTGATTGTTGGTTAGTCTCATGCCATGTGCCAGGATTGGGGTGATAAGGCCAGCAGAAGGATCTTGCCACCCCAACCAACTTTGAGGGGGCCTAAATTGTCCTGGCCTATTCTGCCCTTCAGGTCCAAGAAGCAAATGTCAGGAGAAGGGGGCTGTGAGACTGAGCTGAAAAAAGAAAGCAGTCTTTGTAAAGCCTGTTTGAATGACAGAAAGAAGTCCCCAGGATTGTCCTGGGGTATTGTGGGATTTGTACCCAGGGGCTAGGTGTTCCTTCTGGAGTTTTGCCAACCTTGTCTCTACTACAGCTGTTTGATGTCTGCTGGCAAAATCATCCTTAAGCAAAACCCCGTCCTGATGCCTGTGACTCAACACTATTCTGACAACCAAATGTTGCCTTGACATTGTCCTGACAACCAAGTGTTGGTGTTTCTTGTCCCTGGGGAAAGAGGATACCTGCTTATTTTCTGGAATCAAGTTGAAGAATCTTCACCTTGCTGGTACTGGAGATAGGTGTGTGCATTTGTGTATATACATAAATGAGGACAGAATACATATGTTGCAAGGTTGTTGGATTAATGTATATAAAGCACTTGAAACATAGTATAAAATATGTACTTTCCTAGTATGTAATGTAACAGTACAACCTCTATAGTTGACTACCTCTATATTGACTACCTCCTTAAGTTGACCTCATTTTCATAGTCTAGACGTGCATCACATGTATATATCTGTACGGTAGGCCTCATTCCTTATGTTGACTCCCTCTGTATGTTGACCAGTTCATTATAGTCCTTTGGGTCCTCAGCCTCTGGAGCTGGGAAGACCAGGTTCAAATCCAGGTTTCACAGAGATGGTTTTATTAAATATTTTAGCACTTATTATCTAATCCTTTATTATTTATTAATTTATTTATTTTTTGAGACGGAGTCTCACTGTGTAGCCCTCAGTAGAGTGCTGTGGCATCACAGCTCACAGCAATTGGACTCAAGCGATTCTCTTGCCTCAGCCTTCCAAGTAGCTGGGACTACAGGCACCTGCCACAATGCCTAGCTACTTTTTGTTGTTGTTGTTGTTGTGGTTCTCATTGTTGGGTTAGCTGGCCCAGGCTGGGTTTTGGGGCCAGGTTCAAACCTGCCAACTTCAGTGTATGTGACTGGCACTGTAACCACTGTGCTACAGGCACTGAGCCACATTATTTAATCCTAACCATATGATGTATATATTAATGCCAACATTTTATAGATGAGGTTGGGGAGACTTGAGTAACTTGCCTAGGTGGTGAAACCTGGATTTGTTTTTTTTTGAGACAGAGCCTCAAGCTGTTCCCCTGGGTAGAGTGCTGTGGCATCACAGCTCACAGCAACCTCCAACTCCTGGGCTCAAGCGAGTCTCCTACCTCTGCCTCCCAAGTAGCTGGGACCACAACTCCTGGCTATTTTTTGGTTCCAGCCATCATTGTTGTTTGGCAGGCCCGAGCTGGATTTGAACCCACCACCTTAGGTGTATGTGACTGGCACCTTAGCCACTTGAGCCATAGGTGCTGAGCCTGAAACCTGGATTTGAACCTTGTCTTCCCAGCTCTAGAGGCTGAGTGCTCTACCAAAGATTAGCGTTAGGAAGCTGTATGATTCCTTTGTCTGTCTGGCTTCAGGTTCTAGTTCCTGACTTGGAGCCTGCCATTAATAGGTGATAAATAAGTACAGAATCAATGAGGACAACATTTGGGTTCTTTTCTGTGGTTTGACCACTTGAAACATAATTTACCAGCCAGAATTTTGATAGGTTTTCTGTCTGATGCTATCTATACCTTACAGAAGGGAAACTAGGGCGTATCTCTTACTTAAGTAAAGGCCGGGAGGTCTGCCTAAAGGGACTGGAGGAGTTGTGAACAAGGAGGTTATAAATTGTTCTGAGATGACTCATTAAGCTGAACCAACTCCTTTAAATACTAATTTTAAAAGCCTTCATAAACAATGCCTAGACAATAAAAATAATCATCTGGGTAATTTAGACACTTATCTACTGGCTTGGCATTGGGACTCAGTCATTCTTATTTCATGAGTTCTCTTCATAGAAATAATTGATGAGGCTCGGCGCCTGTGGCTCAATCGGCTAAGGCGCCAGCCACATACACCTAAGGTGGCGGGTTCGTATCCCCAGCCCTGGCCCACCAAACAACAATGATGGCTGCAACCAAAAAATGGCCGGGCGTTGTGGCGGGCGCCTGTGGTCCCAGCTACTTGGGAGGCGGAGGCAGGAGACTCGCTTGAGCCCAGGAGTTGGAGGTTGCTATGAGCTG
>CAUYQV010146444.1:0-31381 GCA_963574575.1 Galagoides demidoff
ATTGATTATGCATCCTTGGGCAACAGAGCCATAAGTTAAAGTCGATTATACCTCCTCGGGCAACTGAGTCATCTGACCACAGTAAAACAATTGGTTTCTATTACCTTGAAATATTACAGGTATTTTCAAGGTGCCTCAACCTTAGCCCCCGGTTAAGAAAATCCTCCACCCCTCACCTGTACCCCTAGTGAAATCATCAACCACCTATCATAAATGTAGCCTTACTAGTGAAATCACTAACCACCAATCAAAAGTGTACCCGTACCCGACCCTGCCCCTCTTGCTTTCTGTACCCCATAAAAACTTTCTCCACCCTGGGTTCGAGGCTCTACCTAGGTGTGTATGCCAGGAGAGTCCAGGCTCGGGAGTGGCCCGGGCTTGAAGGCTCGTCCTCAGTTTACATGCCAGGAGAGTCCGGGCTTCCCAGGGCCTGAATAAACCTCACCTCTTGCTTCTTACATCGGAGTGTGTCTCGGACTGTTTGCTGGAGGTTATCTGGGAAAATTTTCAGGCATAACAAAATCATAGGACACCCAGTTGTGGTCCATAGAGAACTGGAGATTTCCTTGATGTAGAAACACACACATGTGATGTCAGAAATGCTGTAAATACAGAAAGGCAGTTTGTTCCTTTAATGGACAATAAGCACTTGGAGAAATGTTCAAGATCATTTATCATTAGAGAAGTATAGTTAAAAATCACAGGAAGTATCACTTGACACCTGCTAAAATGGCCATAATGTTTCTGAGAAAAATGAAGAATAACAAATGGTGACTCTTTGGAGATCTCGAGACCCTCGTGCATTGCTGGTAAGAATGCAAAATGGCGCAGACACCATAGGAAACAGTCTGATGGTTGCTGAAAAAGTTAAATACAGAGTTACACATGGCCCGGCATTTCCCCTCCTATATGTACACTTGAAAGAACTGAAAAAAGGAACTTTAAACAGATCCTGGTATGCCAGTGTTTATAGCAGATTATTCTCCACAGCCCAAAGTTGGACGAGGTCCACCAATAGATAAACAGATAAACAAATTATGGTATGTGCATATAATAGAATGTTTTCAGACATAAGAAGGAATGAAGTTGCAATACAGCTAAAACATAGATAAATCTTGAAAACTTTATGCTAAGCAAAATTATCTGGATCCAAAAAGGCAAGTATTCCACATATGTGAAATATATGTAACAATTTCATAAAGACAGAAGGCAAATTAGACATTAGTCAGGGGCTGAAGAGGCCAGAATGAGGAGTTAGTTCTTTTTTATTTATTTTTTTTTTTTTGAGACAGAGTCTCACTGTGTCTCCCTCAGTAGAGTGCCATGGTGTCACAGCTCACAGCAACTTCAAACTCATGGGCTTAAGCAATTCTCTTGCCTCAGCTCCCAAGTAGCTGGGACTACAGGTGTCGGCCACAACACCCCGCTATTTTTTTTTTTTTGAGACAGAGCCTCAAGCTATCCCCCTGGGTAGAGTGCCATGGCATCACAGCTCATAGCAACCTCCAACTCCTGGGCTCAAGTGAGTCTCCTGCCTCCGCCTCCCAAGTAGCTGGGACCACAGGCACGTGCCACAATGCCCAGCCATTTTTTGGTTGCAGCCATCATTGTTGTTTGGCGGGCCCGGGCTGGGGATTCGAACCCGCCACCTTAGGTGTATGTGGCTGGTGCCTTAGCTGATTGAGCCACATGCGCCGAGCCACCCAGCTATTTTTTGTTGCAGTTGTCATTGTTTAACTGGCCTAGGCTAGGTTCGAACCCAACATCCTCGATCTATGTGTCTGGCACTGTAACCACTATGCTAAGGTTTGTTGAAGTCAATAAAATATAGAGACAGATCTCTAAATTGAAAATGTTTTATTAAGGAAGCAAGAATTTCAACTAAGGGCTTGCATACAGACTAGGTGGTCTTTGATCTATCTGAAGAACAGAGAGAAACAGAGAAACCAGGTCAGAGGTTTTATAAAAAGAAATCTTATGTGTTATTCTTCAAGAAAGTACATCAGCACTAGTGAAGTTTTGAAGGGCTGGAAGTTCTGCTTAGCAATGATAGCAGTGGGTAAGGCTATTCTTAGAGAAGCAGAAGTTTGTTTCAGCAGCTAGTAGAACCTGGTTTCAGGTAATAGCAAGCAATTTCAGCAGCTAGGTTCAGAGAGAATCGCATTCCTGGAGTAATGCTCTCCCCACCTGGCTTCTCCACTCTGTTTTTGTTGGTTAAGGATGTTCCAATTCATATGATCAGCTTCCATAGGTGATAGTTTCTTTTTAAAGTGATGAAAAGTTTTGTCAATAGACGATTTAAAGCGGCACTGTAAAAATACTTAATGCCATTCAATTCTATACTTAAAAATTGTTAAAATAGTAAATTTATGTCATATATACTTTACCGCAATAAAAACAGGTTAGAAGAAATATCTCCCTTAAATAGCTTCTTGATACCCAAGGGCTGAGGACATTTTAGACACAAAACATTATATGGTATGCCCACTTTTTATTTATTCCCAGGAATTTTTTGATGAAAAGGTGTAAAAAGTGAGGAAAATTTTAAAAATTACAAAATCACCCAAACGACTTTGATACACTCATTGCCAGTGTAATGGTAATTGTCGGCAGCCTCCTCGTGCCCTGTTGTAACAATCATCTCTCCAGACATTGCCAAATGTTCTCCAGGGGGGAGAAACCCCAAGGCAGAACCACGGCCTTGAGATGACGTATGCGTGGTGCTGATCCCAGTACCTGGCTTTTAAAAATGCTCAATAAAGAATAACGCTCATGGGGGACAAAGGGACATCGTTTTGTAAAACGATGGCAGAGCTATGAAACAATGAAGAAATGGCCTTTAAAAAAACGATCCCTTCATGGAATTCTAGGTTTTCTTGGCATAAGGAATTTATGATTTTAACATTTGATTATTCTTTCCAAAATTAGGACACTAGCACTATCAGATGATTGGAAGTTAAAGTAACCCACCATGGGAAATTTTGCTATATTGATTACCTATCAATAAAATGTCTGCAGGGGCGGTGCTTGTGGCAAGAGAATCCCCTAAGCCCAGGAGTTAGAGGTTGCTGTGAGCTGTGACGCCACAGCACTCTACCAGGGCAATAAAGTGAGACTCTGTCTCTACAAAAAATAATAATAATAATAAAATAAAATAAAATAAAATGTCTGCAGTGGGTAAACCCCTTGAATATCAATGTTTATTTTTATCACAGATAGTAAATATAATCCCTCCCCCCAAAAAAACAATGAAAACATTTAAGGGAAGATGTTTTAGACTCCAAAATATCACATGGTAGAGAGATGGAAATGGCTGAATAATTTTGACCATTTCTTTTCCAGTTCCTACCAACTGTATTCGCCCCAGGAGGCCTTTAGTGTCTGGAGAAGCAGTGAACACAATCTCTTTGTACTTCACAGAGGTCTGTTAGAAGGCTTTTATCGCCCTATTGGAATCACAATAAATGCAGATACTAGATTTTAGATGTTGGCAATAGATTTATGTTGATTGTATCAGTGTTTCCTGTCAAGTTAGATTACTCTGGAAATGCGAGAGGAGAGGCACCGCTCCTTTCTGATCTATCTCACAGCCTCTCTGCAGCCCAGACGTAAGGCAAACCCACATCGTTTAGATTATCTGCACATCTTAATAGGGTGTCCATTTACAACCCAATACACACACACTCTAATCTCATTCATCTCTGGATTCGATTTTAACTACTGAATGTGGCTAGGATTCAAACTTTTGCCTCTCATTTTTAACTGTTCCATTTAAAAAGGAAAGAAAGGAAATCTGCCCTGTGTCTCTTTCTTACAGGTTTAAGAAATCGCCACAGACCTGGTGGCTTAAAGCAACAGAAAGTTATTATTGTCTCAGAAGTATGAAATTAAGGTGTTGTGTGGGCGGCCGCACTCCCTCTGACAGCTCAGAGGAGAAGCCGCTCCTGCTCTTCTGGTTTCCAGTCGCTGGGGCTCCCTGGTGTTCCTGGGCTGACGGTGGCACCTTTCCAGTCTGGTCTGGCTTCACAACACTTCTTCTTCTTTGTACTCTCTAATCACTTTCTGCCCTTCCGTCTCTCTCTTACAAGAACACGCGTGATGACATTTGCGACACACCCAGATAACCCAGGATGATCACCTCCCCGCAGAATCCTTAGCTTCTAATCACACTTGCCAAGACTACTTTTCCAAATAAGGCAACATGTGCAGATTCTAAGGATTAGAACACAGAAATATTTTTAAGGGGCCATTTTTCTACCATGTGCTGCATGTCATGGTGGGAAAACCAAAAATGTTCCCAAAATCAAATTTCAACCGAGATACCCCCCAAAAGAGGTCTGTTATTCATCTGCGTCATGGCAAAACCTATTTAACATATTAGTTTATTCTTACTCGAAATAATGTGCAAGTCAAAACATATTCTTAACCTAGATATTTAGGGAATTTGGATTCAATGAGAAAATAAGCAAAAACATGTAAATAAAAAAAAAACTAAACATATAAGTAGAGATTGTTTTCCCTAAGGTTGCTATCATGCTTCCAACCTGGTTTTTATACAATGTCTAGGTCACAACTGTGTCTTCATTAGCTTTCCAAAGGAAACTGAATTAATTTATTTTTTCAAATGAAATACCCCATGGTGGCATATTTTTAAAGTGTATTGTAACCTCTTAAACTCAGTTTGTATATATAAGAATGTATATTATTTCATTATATTATATTATATTATAATCTCCACATCTTTTCTCAGGCCCCAATGGTAATAAACTTGGCTTGCTCATTAGACATGGTTATAGATCAAACATGGATAGGAGAATAGCAGCACGGATCTTCTGCACACTATATCTCATACAGGATAAATGAGGACTGGACAACCTGGAATAGAGTCCGTGGCTTTTGTAGGTGAATGGAATTGTATAAATCCCTTTGCATATCAGGAAACAGACAGGGATCTACATAACTTTCCCAAAGTCATAGACAGCTACTTATGGTCAGAGAACGGTAGCACTGACTATTCTCTCCACTTCATATTGAGTGGATATGCTAAAAAAAAAAAAACTAGCTAGACTTTACAGCAAGAGAAGATAGAATTGTCATTGGGCTCTAGATAGGACAGGCAGCAGGTAAAGAAAAGTGGCTCCTCTAGGATATGGTTCCACTGGCCTGGTGGGTCTCAGATGACCCAATTCAGTGACCCATTCAGATCAACATACAAGTGTACCATTTTCTATACACTATGCTTCAGGAACTGTGCTTAGTGCTGAAGTCAACAGGGAGTGTCAGATCTGTCCGTATGCTAAGAAACAGAGGCCGAAGAGAAAGGCAGACACAAAAGTAATTATGGAACACTGTGGCATGCCCTGAGGTTTACAAGACCTCACCAGACTGAGTGAGGTCTTATAAACAGAATAATACAACTTCGTGAACATCATCAGCTTTAAATCCCCCGCCTCCAGGATGCAAAGTCCCAGGGTGGTCAATCATAGATGTTTCCAAATAAATTCGTTACCAAACTTCTACCAAGCACTGTGATTCTCTTCCAAGTACCTTCCCAAAAACCTGCCACCAAGGCGGCACCAACACCGTCAAATGTGTTAACATGCCTCCCCCTCCTTCCTGTGTCTTTCTAGGAACAAGGTCTGAGGGGGATTTGTGGAGTCTCGGTGGATCTCGCTTCCATCTCTCCTTGTCCTCCTTAGCAATCATACAAGAATCCAGTCCTAGGGACAGACAATGAAGTCTGGGAAGGTTCGGGCAGAGAGAAGAAGGACATAAGCAGGACAACTGATGGAAAGATTATGACTAAGGAAGACAGGATAAAGGAAGTCCTCAATCTTAAGAGAACTGAGTTAGTGGTGGAGACAGATACCTTCAGAATTAAAGGAAATTGGAAAGTTTTCCTGTCTCAATTAAGGTAAAGAATTAGTCATTTGCTGCTAATTAGAAGTAGATCCACTAATGAGAGGGTAATGATGGGAAATTTATACCTTCATGAAAAATTTAAAAAAAAAAACTATAGCGCAGCAGATAAGAGCATAGATTCTGGAGCTACAACTCACAAGTTCAAAATTCAGTGTTTTCATTTATGAACTGTATGATCTTAAACATATTACTTAACCCCTGAGTGCCTCAATCTCCTTGTTTTTAAATGGATTCAACTTAGCTAATAGGGCAAACGCTGTCTAGTATTCTAATGTACATGAGATAATGCCTGGTTCATAATAAAAGCCATATCAATGTATTGAAGTACTTTTTATTGTACAGGCATGCCTCAGATACATTGCAAGTGGAACTCCAGACCCCCACAATAAAGCAAATATTGCAATAAAGCAGGTCATACAACTTTTGTGGTTTTCTATTACCATATAAGAGTTATTTGTATACTATATTATAGTCCAGCAGTCCCCAACCTTTTTGGCAACAGGGACTGGTTCCATAAAAGACAATTTTTCCATAGACCCAGGTTGGGGAGGGTGGTTTCAGGATGGTTCAAGCACATTACATTTATTGTACACTTTATTTCTATTATTATCACATTGTAATATAATGAAATAATAACATGACTCGCCATAATGTAGAATTAATGAGAGCCCTGAGCTTTTTCTTGTAACTTGACAGTCCCATCTGGGGGTGATGGGAGACAATAACACCCAAACTGTATTGCTTATGTCCCCAGTACCACCTCAGGTCATCAGGCCTCAGATTCTCAGAAGACGCATACAACCCAGATCCCTTGCATCCCTAATTTACAGTAGAGTTCTCACTCCTATGAGGATCAAATGTCACCATTGATCTGACAGGAGGCAGAGCTCAGGCAGTGATGTGAGCAGCTATAATCACAGATGAGGCTTCTCTCCCTCACCTGACACTCAATTCCTTCTATGCAGCCTGGTTCATAACAGGCAATAGACCTGTATCAATCTGCAGCCTGGGAGTTGGGGACCATAGCTGTAGTCTATCAAGTATGTAATAGAATTATGTCTTAAAAAGCTATGTACATACCTTAATTTAAAAATACATTTTTGCTTTAAAAAAAATGCTAATAGTCATCTGAGCCTTCAGCAAATCAGCAAATCACCAATTTTTGTTGGTGGGAGGTCTTGCCTTGATTTGACGGCTGCTGACTAATCATTGTGGTGGTTGCTGAAGGCTGAGGTGGCATGGCAATTTCTTAAAATAAGACAACAATGTAATCTGACACCTTCATTGATGCTTCTTTTAAGAAAATATTTCTCTGTAACATTTCATGCTGGGTTTTACTCTTTTATTCACAGTAGAACTTTTCAAAATTGGAGTCAATCCACTTAACCCCTGCCACTGCTTTATCAACTAAGTAATACTCTAAACTCTTTGTTGTCATCTCTGTTATTCAAGCCTTTGCACCAGGAATAATTCCTTCTCTAGAAATCAATTTCTTTGCCCATCCATAAGAAAACAACTCCTCATTCATTCAAGTTTGATCATAAAATTGCAACAATTCTGTCACATCATCAGACTCCACCTCTGCTTCTCAGTTCTCTTGTTATTTTCCCTGAATCTGTAGTTACTCCCTCTCGTGAGGTCTTGAACCCTAAAAATCACTCCTGAGAGTGAGAATCAACTTCTTCCAAATGTCTGTTAGTATTGATATTCTGAGTTCCTTCAATGGTTCACAGAGTTTCTTAATGGCATCTAGAAAGATTAATTTTGTCCAGATTTTCAACTTGCTTTTCCCACATCAGAAGAATCACTTGTCTATGAAGGTTGTAGCCTTACAAAATGTATTTTTTAAATAAGACTTCAAAGTCAAAATTAATCCTTGACCCGTGGGCTGCAGAATGGATGTTGTATTAGCAGGCATGAAAACAACATTGACCTCCTTGTGCATCTCCATCAAGCTCTGCTCCAGGTGCGTTATCAATGAGCAGTTATTTAGAAAGGAATCTTTCTTCTGAGCAGTAGGTCTCAACAGTGGGCTTAAAATAATCAATAAACCATCTGTAAATATACTGCTGCCATCCGACCTTCTTGTTCCATTTAAAGAGTACAGAAGAGTAGATTTAGAATTATTCTTAAGAGCCCTGGGATTTTCAGAATGCCAAATGACCACTGGCTTCAACTCAAAGTCATCAGATACATTAGGCCCTAAGAAGAAAGTCAGTCTGTCCCATCATTGAAGCCAGGCATTAACTTCTCCTCTCTAGCTATAAAACTCCTAAATGACATCTTCCAGTAGAAGGGTGTTTTGTGTCAACTGAAAATTTGCTGTAGCCACCTTCATCAATGGTTTTAGATAGTTGATCTTCTGGATAACTTGCAGCTTCACCCTGCATTTTTATGTTATGAAGACATCTTTTTAAACCCCATGAACTAACCTGCAATAGCTTCAATCTTACTTCTGCAGCTTCCTCACCTCTCCCAGCCTTCACAGAGTTGAAGAGTGGAAGGGCTTTGCTCTGGATTAGGCTTTGGCTTAAAGAATGATGTCACTGGTTGCATCTTCTATCCGGACCACTAAAACCTCCTCCGTGTCAGCAAAACCTCCTCCATTTCATCTTTCGTGTGTTCACTGGAGTAACACTTTTAATTTCCTTCATTTCCTTCATTTCCTTTGCATTCTCAAGTAACTGTTTGATACAGTTGGGCATCAAACAGGTTTGGTCTATCTCAGCTTTCAACATGCCTTCCTCACTTAGCTTAATTTCCAGATTTTGATTAGAAGTAAAAGACACGTGACTCTTCCTTTTACTTAAACACTGAGCAGCCATTGTACAGTTTTTAATTGGCCTAAATGCAATATTGTTATATCTCAGGAAATATAGGGAGGCCAAAGATAAGGGAGGGAATGAGGAACAGCCATAGAGAAACAGTCAGAATACACTCAACAGTTACAGATGACTTGCTGTCCTCTCTGAGTGTGGTTTGTGTCACCCCAAAACAATTACAACAGTAACATCAAGGATCACTGATCGCAGATCACCCTAATAGATATAATAATCATGATAAGCTTGGAAATATTGTGAAAATTACCAAAATGTGACACGGAGACACAAAGTCAGTCTATGTTGTTGGAAAAATGGCACTGATAAACTTACTCAAGGCCAAGTTGCCACAAATTCTTTTATTTGGGAAAAAAATACAACATCTGTAAAGCACAAGGAATGAGGTGTGCCCGCATGCCATTGTAAGAAGCCATTGGTAATAATAATAATAATATGCCCTGTGAAGTCTCTTTCAACTTATCAATTTTAAATATTGCATTTCAGTCTGTCCTGATTGCTTAAATGTCACTTCTACCAGGAGGAAAAACAGAGCCGCACAAAGACACCAGGTGGTGAAACGGGATCTCCTAAAGGAGAAAAAAAGCAGATGAAGCTAAAGATGGAAAAAAAAATCTATTTCCTTTGTTTGCTTGTTTGTTTGTTTCTTAGAAGCAACAGAGCTAGGCACTCTTGGAATCCTCTACTTTTATTGGATCCTAATAAGCCTGGCAATCAAGACATGCCAGCTTGTGTTCTATGAGTAAAATTATCCTGGCATTCCTAGCTGTCTCTGTTTCAATGCAGCCTTGAACATGTTGCACAAATCTGTCAGCTCTCATTAACACTAATGTGCACTGCCGATGCTGGTGCCTGGCACATTCCTCTAGTTTCCGTGAAAACTGACCTCTTAGAAAATGCCTGGATCCTTTTTCCTTACCTACCATGGGCACCTCCAAAAAGATAAGCGCCACCTCCCCTTTACCCACCACAGTATTTCTTACCTAATAGGAATCGAATGATTTGTCTATTGAACCAGTGGATTCATTTTCATTTGTATTTAATATTATTTGTCTGAAAACTGATTTCCCTTATTTTCCTTTTTGACTCTTTTACCTCATATAAAAGCTACCTTAAATTGTATCTTAGATACAGACGACATAAAATTAATTTAGATTATAGATTTTAGAGCTCATTAAATTTCTTTTTGTGGTATTGGGCCCACAAGCTTTGTAATAATATAGTTTACTAGTCATACCAAGCAGTATCAAACATTCCAAACATCTCTAACTATCAGCGATTTTTCTCTTCGGCAGGAGATGATGTAGATTCTGGTTCCACTTGGTGTCTTTGATGTATCATCTTCTGGAAAAATTCCAAAACGTTTAGTGTAATTGTTTTTCTTATCAGGAACAATTACAGAAATGTATTGTCTCTATGGAGAGAGTGCAAAACAAAGCATCTTTTTTCATCATCATGATCACTTATTTAATTAAATTCCCCTCCATCTTTAAATTGGCAGTGCTCTCAGGGAAGCCATTTATAAGAAATAAACTCGAAGAAGGGCTAGTAATTCTTTTTTTAATTATTAAGACGAGATTTGTCTACATTTATATTGGCTGAATTTCTAAAATTTGACTTGTCAGGGTTATCTCCAAATTGAAAGTTTGGGGGTGGAATTAACTTGACTTATCTCTTCTCCTTATAGGAAATTTTAAAGAGGAGGAAGCTATGTCTAAGCAAGATGTTTAAGAAAGGCAGTTAGAGGAAGAAGTGACATATATAAGGCCTCAGAAACCATAAAGAAGAAGTCATATAAAACAATGAGTAATAGATAGTCTTGAGCAAAGCAAATTAGATGAGGTGAGGCAAGGGACATTTAGGTGGTGCACTACCAGGCAAAGAAATATGACACCAAAGAGGTATTGATCGGGACTCAGCTCAATAGATCACACCACAAGATTTTACATCTACAGTGATGAGAATATTTACAACTTAGGCTCAGAGACGGCTTCTGAAATCTAAATCTTTTTTCAACATTCATATATGTTATAAAACTCAGTTAAAATGCACTGCCAGGAAAATTGCATGCCACAGGTAGTCCTAATCATGTAGAAACTATAGTATTTAGAAAGCAAGAAACCTATACACTAAAAGTGAACTTAAGGTTATATCATAAAAAAGAATCCCTCGCTTTAAGGTATCTTTCTTTAAAAAATGGCAGGGAGACACATGGGCTTTTCCTGAAGTAAACTTACCTTCAGCTTAACTTAGGACCTAAATGGGAATTAATCTCCCCGTACCAATAGCATCTGAATTGCTTTTTGTTCAAATTTGGAAAAATAATCAGCTTATTATCTAACTGAGTTTTTCCCGACGGCCTCTCATCTTGGAAAACTTTACTTTCTCAAAATACGTGTGTGTCTGAGTGTCGGTCCTGGAGAAAAAGGAATCAGGAATCAATAATTATAAATCCTGAGCCTTGATTGACTATTCAGTGGGTTGGATACAAACTACCACCAAAACTGCTAAAAATAAAAAATAAAAATAAAAATAAACTGAACAAATGCTAAGTATTGCAAGTGAAAAGTAAAATTCAATAATCTGGTATTTTGTAAATTGAACATGTGTGGGTAATATTCTTGGAACCCACATTCAGCCATCAAAGTGGATTGATCCAATCTAGAATCGTGAACTAATAGATTACAAATAAAGGAGATTTTCTACTGAAATTGTGAATGAAATGCTGACAGTGAACTTGAGCTTTCAGTGTCTCTTATACCTTTGTTCTAAGTGAAGGCTCAAATACTACTAAGAAATATATACAAACTCAGTGGTATGCTGCTCTCCAGGAAAAAAAAAAAGAAAAGGTGGTGATTCATAGCATTTGCCAGTCTCCCTGGCATAAATGCTTCCACCATGGCCAAGTTCAAGCTACCAGTGTGAATTTGCTGAATGTGGAGTTGAGAACAGACGGGCATAATCAGTTCTCCTGAGACGGCACCATCCTGCTCCAGCGGGTCATTGACAGACTCCATCATCACGTTCTGATGGGTTAAAACTGGATGTCAGGCCAGAAAACAGCAGCCTTTGCAGACATCAATTTAAATCTGTGTGATTATAATTGTCATTATGTGAATGTTAAGAAAAAAAAAGGGAGGGGGGACTTTGGCTGTTTTGACATTTATAGGCACAATTCAGGAGACGGTGACATCTGGAGAATATGCCGTGAGTCCCATTGCACGTGAATCAGTAGCGTAGTCAGAAGTAAAATCATGGTTCTTGGAAAATCTCTGCTATCTTGTGACGGTTGGTTGTACGTTCCCTTGACAACTGCTCTGCTTAATCAAGGGTGTAAGCGAAGCTCCTGCTTCACTGGTCCTCGGGAATCATCACACATCCTTTTCATATCAGCACTTCTCAGGAAAATGGCTTGGTTTTCTCTGTCACTTGTTACTAAGTACATGTGGGCTGTTTTGTCAGTCAGAGGTAAGACCGAAATAATCTAAACCCAATGACCATCTCTTGACTACCATTCAGAGACAAAAAGTCCCCACGATGATCGCTTATTAGAGGTCACAGAGCTCTTTATACAAGCTGTTTGTATGGCCAGGAGGACCAACTCAATGATGCCTTAAACCAGCGGTTCTCAACCTATAGGTCTCGACCCACAGGAACTGTATTAAAGGGCCACAGCATTAGGAAGGTTGAGAATCACCACAACAAAAAGAGAGAGATGCTTTAAAGATGCTTCATAAAAGCAATGAGTTTACATTGCTTCTGCTTAACCCAGGGCCTGACACTGTGGCTTCTGCACCTGATCCTTTTCTTATGCTGTTTTAACATTTAGATTGTGCTGAGTTGCACTGACAACCTCAAGAAATATGATCGCATTGATAAGGGGGTAGTAAAACCATCATATACTTAAACAGCATTGTCCAGAACTCGCTCACACAGCCATGACAATTGCATTGGATAAGTGAACTGGTGAGGAGAGCTGTATGTCTCTGGACAGTTTCATCCATATTGCCTGATGTCTAATCTTTGAAATATATTTTTCAATGTTTTCCTGCTACAAACAGGGAGCTAAAACAATCACACTATCAATTAGACCCCAAGTTAGTCTGTGTAGGAACCTGAAGCCTCCTGGTGCCTCCGTCTCTGCCACGTACCTTTACTGCCATCTGCTGATGTTCAGTCTCAGGCTCTGAGTCTCCCATCCTAGCTCTTCTCATGCACTCAGCGAAAATTTTTCGCTGAACATCAGCTCACAGTTGCTCACAATTGCACTTACCCTCTCTCAATCCAAAATCTAGCCTACCATGATCCCTTTAAATAAAAGTTCTGAGCTAGCATTTAATGCATGTTCTACCCATTTGCTTGAGAGCAATAGGCTTCCATTCATTCACTGAACAGGAAGAGTAGTTATTAGGAATTCAATCATTACAAGTCTGGAAATTCCCTTATCAGCCATCTATATTGCAAGTTATCCATCCAAAGAACTGGGTTTTGCATTTATTTTCAAAGTCTAACTCAGGTTAAAAAAAAAAGAAAGAAATAAAAAGAGAGAGAGAGGGAGGGAGGAACTTTTCAGCAATGTTAATTCATCCTCAAAATCTAAATTAAACAAGCTGGCATCGTGGCTGGGTAATAGCCAAGAACAGTGACAAGAGAAAAGAACATTTATGCTTCGCACCTGTGAAAGCGTTCAGTATCGTCATCAATTTTGCAATAGTCCCCAGAAGCAGTTGCTGTTATTCAGTGTTGTTACTATTCTATCGTGGCTTCCTGCGGCAATTACACAAGAATCATGTTTTGTGTTCCTTCGACACAACAATGTGATGGTCCTTTAAAGTAATTCGTCTCATTATGGTTTAATGCCAGTGACTCATAGAACGCCAAGATTTGACAAATCAAACATAGGTATCTCAGGAAAAAAACATGCTTCCTATTCCTCTCTGGAAAGAAAACAAACCACTTTCCTTACGTGCTTTTGAAATAAGCTACTGAAAAAAAAAAAAAACGAGGCAGACGCATTCACATTTTTATACCTTTAGAACAAAACAAACCTGGAATGAAATAAAGCCAAAGAAATGATTCCTTCCAAATTTAGAGCCTGAAAAATCACAATACCCTCGAATGCTTAACTTCTTTCTGTCTCTAACAAATTAAAGATAACTTTCTATTTACCTGACTGTTCAAAGGCAAGTACTTAGTTTGATCTTTTATTTTTGTCTTATTATTTAAAAGAAGAAGAAAAAGGTCAAAATGATTGTGTAACTTCCATGCCAGACGCAGAGTATTGACAGAAAATTAAAAATAGGCAACTGCAAACAGAGACAAGTTCAAAAAAGGATAAATGTAGTCCTTGACACACAAAAATGCAAAGCGGCAGAAGAGCTAACATTGCGGGCTTGCCAAGATATGAGTCTAAAATAAGTTTGATACCTATAGGGTAAAAGGAACTAAAGCTATTGGCTCAAGGTGACTTGTGATAGGTTTGATACGTACAGAGTGTCCATGAAGTTCATGTGCAATTTCAAATAGGCCTCTATATCCTATATATACACCTGTATATACTGATTGGGAGGCAGGTAGGTGGACTTCTCAGCGGGGCCCCCTCTCAATCCTTGGGCATCAGAGGGAAAACACACGGACGTGCAGTCCCTGGGGTCTCATCAGAACCTGGAAGATGACAGAGCCTGCAGGCCCCAGGCTAGGTCTACGCAGTTAGAGTCCACAGGTGGGAGGGCTAAGCTCTTTAAACTTTTGACTTGTAGTTAGATTAGGAAACCTGGCTCACTGCCCTGTAGGGACAGAAGCAGTTTCTCCTGCCCCCTCTAAATGCCGGTCAGCTGTCTAGTCTGTTAGCACTGCCTACTGTTTACCCAGCCTCTCTCTCTATCCAGGGACTCGGGATCCTACAACCCTGTCTTTTGGCATTTTTACATTTTACACATACACCTTTGTTAGAAATCAATAAAAGCCTTCTTTAGAGGCCACAGAGGGCTGCATTTTCTCTATTTACTCAGCCTGAGTTAATGTATACCTTCTCCAGGCATTCTCAGGCTTTATGTATTTTTTTTTTTTTTAAGGGGACCACTACTCTCATGGTGTGTGGCCAGCTACTTTATTTTCTCCTGGCTTAAATAGCCAGGGACCACCGCTCTCTCGTGGCAATTGGCCAAGACTTTATGTATTTTAAACTCATGTATCTTCAGCGTGGTTTTCCCAGTTAGCTTCCAAACCAGGTGAGAGTTCCTGTCAAAGACCCTCAACATGTATAGATAGTAAAGACAGATAAAATGTACAGGCGGGAATGCACACACATTCACCCAGAGAGAGAGGAAGACTGCCAACTGGAATTCTAAGTTTTAGGAAGCTGCCATCCCAGGAAGACAATGCAATGCACTCAAACAATCATGACCTGATACTTTGTCAGCTCTGTAAATGAAACCATGGGCACCTTCAGTATCACCACAGGACAGAACTACCAGACAGTCATTATCTGAGATTCCAGTTTACATGGGAGAGGATCTGTTTTGATTCTCATTTTTCAGATCACAGCAGAAGAGAACAGGAAAAGGGGAATGGGCAAAAAGAGAAAAACAAAAATATATCCCAACATACTATCAGAACACATGATGATACTGAGAAAGGCCCAAACAAATCAACAAATGAATAAGAATCACTCTACGTTACTATCTACGGAAGAGTCTAACAAAAACTCTAAGATAAGTATTCTTAGAATGCTAGAAAGTATAAATGAAGAAATAACTTCCATTTAAAAGAGAAATTATAAAAACATAATAGGCAAAAATTAAACATAAAAAATTTTCAGAGAAAATTCAAAATCTTGAGAATAAAAATATTCATGGAAATTTAACACTCAAGAGATAGGATAACCTCTAGTCTGAAAACGCTTAAAGAAAAAATTGGTGCCTGTGTGAAAAATAGAAGACGGAGAAATTAAGAAAATGTCCTTAAAAGAATGAAAGCAAGATTAAGAAATTTAGAAGACAGTGTAAGAGGCGTCCAAAAAACATCTAATGTACGTTGTACAAATGGAGATTTCAAGCAATATCAAAAAGCAATACATAGGATGACTCAGGTGAGAATTTTCCAAAATTGAATAAATTTAGCATAATTCCTGAGATCAAGAGTGAAATCGGAGTGTTGAGAAGGATATATTGTGATTAACTCATATCTAGACTCATTATCTCAGCTAAAGACAGGATCTTAAAGCTGCCAGAGAAATATGATAAAGTAATAAGGAACAGCTTTTAATTGAACTAATAACAACTTCATATCTGCAATAGACGGCAGAAAATAATCAGGTACTATTTAAAGTTCTAAAAAATAATTTAAAATTGTGTAAACCATTCTTCAGGGGTAACAGGACGTGTGGCATAGCTTTGAGTTTACAATCCAGATGCATGAACTATTAAAAACATACTTGTCAAGAAGATAGATAAATATACCTGATGTACCTGGAAGGAAGGTATGGACCCTAGGAAGCAAGAGAAAAATGTCACAAAGCAATTTAATCCTTGATTGTTTTTATAAAAATTGAATTGTTATCTTAGGGAGTAAAATTGGAAAATATGTTCCATGTGCAAAATTCAGAAAATGCACATAAACAAAAGTCGCAATATAAATATCATCCTCTTTTCCTAGCATACAGAGAAGGCCACTTAGTAAAAGTAATTCTGATATTATCTCTACGCATATTTCTATAAAAATAATATTGAATGGTTCAAATTGTCTTTATCTCTTTTGCTATCTCACACAAATATCTTTTCATATCATAATTTTTATCCTATAACTCTTGTGAAAAAGCTGGATATTATTCAAGTACATTAAAGTACTTAATCAATGAACCAATTCAGTCCATGTTTTTACATTTTTTTACTTTTGAATACCCTGGACTTGCAGTTTGAGCAGCGTCTTCTAAAGGTAAAAATAAATTATCTTTTCCAAATCAAAATGTTTCAAATTATAGTTCTCGGCATCCCCAAATATTATAAATCTAAAGTATAAGAATATTAAGGGTATTGAAAAAGTATCTGTTTTATTAAGTTTTAAAATAATTCAACTTGAGTATTTGACTTTGAATATCATTACAAGCAATATTAGTAGAAGTAAATGAACACTTCAACTGGACTGTGCAATTTATTTTCATAGAAATCTCTTTAGAGATCCCTGTCTAGTCAGCAAATAATTGCTTTAACTTGGATTTTAATATTAGCACTGAATGATTTATGTACATTAAATAATGTGATTCTCACTAACCATTTAAGAACTTAGAATGATTATCTCCCTTCTGTGGATAATCACACTTCAGGGAGGAAAGGTTAAGTGGTTTGCCTAAGATCACGCAGCCAGTCTATGGATTGTTTCAAAATATGGTCCTTGAGTCTTTAAATCATTAGACTCAGCTGGCCTCAGCAAGACTTGGAAGCCATCAGGGAAATGCACTTAGACCTTCCCTCAAATGATTTATGTGGCATAATGTGCAATTTGTTTATAGAGCATTTTTGGTCTCTTATGGCGCAATTTGGTCTGTAAGCACATATGAGACAAGGCTATGTTAACCAGTTTGATTAAAATATTTCAAATTATATGTGAAAACACGACATCGTACCCCATGATTGCATTAATGTACACAGCTATGATTTGATAAAAAAAAAAAAAAATGAAACTAGTAAGAACAACACTTGGAAAAAAACTCTGGTGACCTTAAGGTATCAATTACCAGAATAGTAGACCAGGTAAGCAGGATCAACCATTTGCTAAAGGGAGAAAAGGTGGGAAGCAGGTACAGTGACTTCAAGGTCAGATTGCAGCGAGGTCTGAAGGGAACAAACAGAGGACCTATGATCTGTTAGTGAGGGCACATGATTCCCAGGAGCTACTCTCCATCTCCAGTGGAAAGCATCTGAACATGCCAGCCTGGCCACGTCAACAACAATGGCAAATAAATCCATTCCCATACACGTATCATGGTACTTGAGAGAGCCAGAAAATATGCAGCTCACGCCAATGGGAAATTCTTAGAATCCCAGAATTTTCCATAGCAATGTGATCAGAATCAGACATGACCCTGGTAAAACCAGAGTGGAGGTCAAAAGAGTAGTGGAATGATTTATTGGAAAGACCATATTAGATTTGATTACTTACTAGGTAAGGTAGTGGGGGGAACAGTCATACCTGTGCTTTTTGAGGGGATGAGGGAATCAGGGGAGTTTGAGTTGGTTTCATCCATTTAACTACATCTAAAGAGCTATTTTAAGAAAAAGTACTCATGAATTATTTAACTAATGATTATTTAATAAAATTGACTTTAAACAAGTAAGAGTGGCACTTGGTTTGCTGGGAACTCCTGTAGTTTTAACACTGAAACGGCTGTATCCCGTAAAGCCTGTCAGGCCCAGGAAACCTGGAAAGATTGGCAAAATTAAAATAAAAATGAAATGAGTTCATGGACTCAAATTTAGAAAATACAAGTAAGCAAAAATGAGAATTGAAATCATCCCTACTCTAATTATGCAGAGATAGCCATCATTAACTTTAGGGAATGTACTTGTAAAATATTATCTCTTTGGAATAAACTTCAAAACAGTGGGAGATAGGACAAGAGCCAGGGTGATACCATGTGAAATGTCTTTTAAAATTCTAAACACACTGTTCAAAAAGTATGCCAGGTTCATTAGTATATGTACCTTTTCATCTGACTCTATAAACTGATAAATTTTCAGTTGCGTACTGACCCTTTCTGCTATTCATTCTACAAATTCCCTTAGCCTTAAACTTTTCTTTATCTCTGAGCCACAGCACCGGCCGGTACATTAGCAGCATGCTTTCTGAGTCCTGATAACTGTATCGCAGTGTAATCTCACTGCTCGGGGGTGTGCGGCCTTTCATTTCTTATTCCATTTCTATTTCCCCTGTAGGCCAGGGAGGGAAAATTTCTACCTAGGGAGTGTAGCATCATTTAACATTGATGTTATTTGTCCAACAATCTCCTGCGTGAGTGAGACAGTATGTCAACCACAGTTAGCGCTTAAAATTTATCAGTACCTACTTATACACATAAAGCTCTTTTTGTTTTGGGGGGGGGTGGAGGGGTTAACTTTCTGAAAGCATTTCAAGTCCTGATTTAAAGTCAGGAGGAAAGGAGGAAAATAAAATGCAGAGTTGGGAAAGAAATATATTTTTTATCTATCTGAAAATGTTCACACTTGACTGAGACTATATTTCAGGATTATTGTGATCCAGAAAGTAGCTCTCTCATTGAAGAAGTACTTACCATCCATGTGTGAAGTTACTCTGTTCTTGCCAATAACACATTCGATAATGGCCCCTTCTGTTTTTACTTCTAGCTACACGATGCCGATTGGCAGCCCTGGGGTTGCTTGTATGATTGAAATGGCTGTAGATGGCAAACCTCCAGTACAGAAAAAAGACACAGAGATGTCCCCTGCCTCTCAGGTAGGTATGAAAATATCCAATTCCAGACACTGATGGTGCCCTCAAATAAGTATTTGTTTTTAAGTTACTAAGTATTAATCTTATTTCTTAATTTAAGAGAAGTTGTTTAAAAACTCTCGTCAGAACACCAGAAAATCCATATGTTAGGTATAATTAAATTTATTGAATGTTGCCTGTCACTATAAAAGTTTTATGAAATTTAACAGTAAATTGATTTTCCTGACACACTTTGCCTTTAATATATTGTGCTTAATGTTAAAAAAAAAAAAAGAAGAAGAAGACAGCTCAGGGATAGAGACAGATTAACAGGACATGGCAGCTTTTAAAAACTTATATTTTTACAGTATATGGTAGTACTTGTTCTGGGCTCTTGCAAAGACCATTCTCAGTTTTCCAGATTTGCATTGGCCAGAATATTTTTCCTAGAGACATCAAATGAGGCTAAATTGAAAGAAGAGACAATGTCTGTCTCTCCAGAGAGCAGGCAATTTGCTGAATTCTTTCTGTTTTAATGATGTGGTTAGTTACATGCTTCTCAGGATAACTTTATTGCAATCCTTTTAAGATAAAGAATTCCTGGTTCATTTGATCATCATGAAGAATTACTCTGTATAATTAGAGCTCCGAAGTGCTAATTTTGGTACACATTAGAACTGCCAATACGTACTGCCCTAATGAATTGGAAATTTCATTTTATTTCCATTTCTTCTATATAATCTCTCATTGAGTATAGATGGGCACCCAAAAGAAGAGCATAATAGTATCTAACATTTGCATACGCAAATTATGGGCATATACATTATTTCATTTGATATGTGTAAGAATCCTACAAAGAGAGAATGATTACTCCCTTTTTATGGCTGAGGAGACTGAATGTCAGACTTATCCAAAATGTTACAGTGGTAAGAAAAAAGGCTTGATCCCAGGCTTTCTGATTTCCAATCCCTTTCTCTTCCTTTATAATGCACTCTGCTAGTCTTTATTTGCTATGGCAGCAGACTCCAAACTATTCAAGTGGATAGTAATAAAATTGTTTTCCTGTATTAAAAAGTCATGCTAAAGCCAGAGAAGGCAAAATGATTCAAGACACAGAACATTCAAGTGGTAAAAGTCATATGAAATGCTCATAGTTTTTTATTTTTTTTATTTTATTTTATTTCTGAGACAGAATCTCAGTAGGTCACCCTCAGTAGAATACCGTGGCATCACAGTGCACAGCAACCTCAAACTCTTGGGCTTAAGTGATTCTCTTGCCTCAGCCTCCCAAATAGATGGAACTACAGGCACCCGCCACAACGCCCAGATATTTTTTGGTTGCAGTTGTCATTGTTATTTAGCAAGTGACCTACTCACTGAGCTACAGGTGCTGAGCCTAAAATATAGTTTTATAAAACTGGAAAACATTCAGCTTGATTACACCATTTACCATTACTATTTTGTTAATTATTTTCTGTCTTGGAGTTTAATCATCTCTCTTTTTGTCTCTTGCTACTTTTTGTGTTTTGCTGATTTTTTGTTACATGCTTTGACTTCTTCATTTTCATTTGCATATCTTCTATGGGTATTTTCTTTATGGTTACTATGGGGCTTACATAGAACATTTTATAGTTATAGCAGTCCATTGAAGGCTGAAAACAACTTAACTTCAATTACATACAAAAATTCTACTGCTCTCACACACACACTTTATGTTACTGATGTCAAGAATAACATCTTTATATATGTGTTCCATAGCTATAGTCATTTTTATACTTTCATCTTTTAATTTCTATACCAGAATCAGAAGTAATTTGGACACCAACATTTCAGTATTACATTATTCTATATTTACCTATATCATTAACAAGCTTTATACTTTCATAAGATATTATTTATGGTATCTTTTTTCTACTTTTTATATGAATTTAGTATTTTAAATGCTTCAACTTGAAGGTAGAGTGATGAACCACCTTAGCTTTTGTATATCTGAGAAAGTTTTCTTCATTCTCAAGGGACAGTTTTGCCTGATAAAGTATTTTTGGTTGGCAGGTTTGTTTTGGCTTTTAATTTTTAGCACTTTAAATATATCATGCCACTTTCTTCTGACCTTCAGGGAAATCCAGTGTTAGTCTCATCGTAGTTCCCATTTATATTACAAGTCACTTTTCTCTTAAAAATTTCAAAATTCTCTGACTTTTGACAATGTGATTATAATGCATCTTTAAAGGAGGAGACATCTTTAAATTCATTTTAGTTGAAGTCCTTTTGGTTTCTTGATTTTTTTTTCCACTCTCTTTAGAGATGGAGGGGGGTCTCACTCTCTCCAGGCTGTACTTAAACTCCTGGGCTAATGCGATTCCTCCACCTCAGCTTCCTGGGTCACTGGGATTATAGGCATGAGCCACAACACCTAGCCAGCTTCTTCAGTCTGCCTCAGATTTTTCAGGTTTTCAACAATTATTTCTACAAATTAGCTTTTCCCCTTTCTCTCTCTCTCTTCCTTCATAACTTCCAAAATGCACATACTGATTTACCTAATGGCTGTTGGGGTAACCAGCCCTGACACCCTGTGAGTCTGCTTCCTAGTGGCCTGGTAGAGCAAGAAACCAATGGAAAATTATTAATGAGAGTTATAGAGAAATAATAGAGACAAAGAGTTGTAAGAGCACCAGGGATTCAGGAGGCAGCACACCCTTCTTTGTGAGGCGTCCAGTGTGCCACCCCAAGTATCAGGCTAGGTCTGTATTTATTTCATACATCAGGGTTACAGTCATAAATCTCATGAAAGCAAGGCACACAGTGCCATCAGGGTTCTTGCTGCACTTGCATTTCTATTAACTAGACTAACTCTACAACTAATTATGTTAACTGTATGGATTTACTTGCTACTTTTTACTATTTTAAAGTCTATGGTCTTAATACTGAGTTTGATAAGATAGCCAATTAGAGGCTGACTCAAGGACCAAACCCTAGCTGACCCATAGTTCACATACCACAGATGTGATGTTTTAATACTCTCAGAGCCTTGTGTCCAGACAGATAGACTCCCCTAGCCCAATTAAGGTGATAAGAGATTTTCTTCTCCTTATCCGGTCTGGAGCAGGTCTTCCTGTGTTGGACAAAGTTCAAAGATTCCACATTCTTAACTCCTAAAAAGCACTCTCCCAGAGCACACGGCCCTGCCCTAGCATAAAACAGACTCCTGCAGCAGCTGTGGGGGAGGGGAGATATTCGCCATGCCAGGCTTCAGACTACTAAAGTGACAGAGTCTCGCACTTTGAGCTCAAATCCAGTAAATTGTGTCTGAATCAAAATTCTGTTGCCATCTCCCTAGTGCATTTTTTCACCTCAGGAATTATATTTTTCAGTCCCCAAATTTCTGTTTTGTTCATTTTTATATGTTTATCTCTATTGATATTCTTATTTTATTGATGCATCATTTTCCTGACCTCAGAGAGCCTGTTCACAGTGGTTACTCTGAATTAGTTGTCAGGTAATTGATATACCTCTGTTGCTTTCGGGTTGTTTACTGGATACTTATTTTGTTCCTTTGAATGGACCATGTTTTCCTATTTCTCCCTGTGCTTGGTAACATTATTGTAGCATCCATCTATGTGAAAAAAGAAAAATAAAAAAAAAAAAAACAGCCACATCTCCCAGTGTTTTTAGCTGGCTTTTCATAGAGGGAAGAACTTTTACAAATCAGCCTGGCTAGAGATTCTGAGGGCCTCTCAAACCTTTTCTGTGGATGTGTTTTCTCTGCATTTATGCATGCAAACTCCCAATTAAAGTAACTTGCCAGTGTTTCTCAGAAGCTCATAATCTCTCACTCCCTTTGGTGTCTGCCTGTGGTATTTCTGGCTCTCTGGAGCTGCCACAAGCTGCCCAGCTCTCTTCTATTCTCAGAAGCCCTCAGGTTTTAGAGTATGTCAGGTACCATTTAGCCCTCCAAGTCAGAAAAGACAGAATTAAGTTGCTTGAGCAGCCCCCTAAAAAGCCAGAACATTGTACGTGTGCTCCACTCTTTTATTCTCCCCACTCCCTCCTGAAGAAGAGTTCACCAAACTCTATAAGCCTCTGTTGGGTCCTCTGGAGGAGAAAGGAGTTGACCTGCTCTTCTGCTCTCAGCAGACCCGGAGCATTTAGAGCATGCCAGGTCGCATTAGCACTCTAAGATAGGGAAATAGAAACTAGCAAGACACTACCTCCCCTAAGGAAAAAAAGCTAGAACATTGGACACACTCCAATTCTCTCCCTTCTTAGGGAGAAGCTGGGAGTTGAGGGTTTTCTATCACTCATTCCAGATTGAGAAACTGGTCAATGAGTGTGTGTTAGTCCAGACTGTCATTTATATTCTCCCTGAGCCCTGGTGTGGTGCCCTTTCCTGATTCAGACAAAACAGAAGCTAAATCTTTAAGCAGCTCCCCATGGAGGCTGCACGCTGGACACACTTCAGTTTTCTCTTTCCCTTCCTCTAAAGAAACTGGGAGCTCAGAGTTTTTTCTCCGTTGTGCTGTGCTCTGCCGGGAGGAGGGACTGTGGTGAGTGAGTGCCATGAATTCCCCTCTCAACTTTGATGCAGCTGGTTTCATGCTTGCCTGACATGCAACAGAACCCCCGTTTTCTAGATTTCTCACAAAGTGAGAAACTAGTTCATATATTGTTGAATCTGTGTCTCCATGGGGGAAGGAGAGATTGGGCCTTCTTAGTCTGCCATTGTGCTGACCTGTACATTATTATTTTATACCTACTATTCATGATTTCATGTCCAAAAATTACCTGTAATTTTTTTTGTAGATAATCCTAGACCCTTCTTTTGTATTTCCACTTTCTGAGATCTATATGTTCCTAGGACAGTGGCTCAATTTATTGATTGGATCTCTGGCGCTCAGTTTTTCTTTTGACACGGGGAGAGTATATTATTTTGAGAATATCCCAGCCTAGAAAGCCTTAAGAGTCAAATATTTCAACTGTGAAATGTGGGAACAATGAGAACTTCATTGATATTTATCGACCTTTTAAGAAATAACCTTGTTGTATGAGCTACTTTAACTTCATAACTCAATAACTGTCCTGTTCTCTATGCCATATAGATTAAATATAAAGAGGTATGAGCATGTATTAGAATATGGCATTCCTGTGGGGTGGTATTCAGTGAGGATCTCTCACCTGCGGAATCTGGCAGAACGGTTAGGTTCGAAGGCACCGTAAAAGTAGGAAAAGCAGCCTGAAGGAAAAGTGGGAGGCTGCGGAGAAGCAGGATGGAGTCTCAAGAAGCAGGTCGTTTGTGACAGACTTGTATGAAATCTCGAATTTTCAAGGCACTGCAGTGGATACCTGGAGAGTCCAATCAGGTGGATGCCCTGCCTTAAAAATAAATGGAAGTTAATAGAGAGTAGGCTGTATGCTCCCAGATTATCTATTTGAGGGAAAACCAAGAGAAAAAGGGAGAGATCTGTTAGCTGCAGGAGGATGAGGATTTTGGTAAATACTGCCTCTGTATTTCTATCCTCCCCTTTTAGTGTCTATAAATAGCTTTTAAGGACGTAAGCCTTGTTCACAGGTGAAGAGTTACTTAAAAAATGCTTCCTCTGAAATACTTTACCCAGCATCTCTTATCCGTCTTTATTTTTGTAAAATTCAATGTTTCTGGCTTTGAATTTGTTTCATACAATTCGGATAATATTACAAGCAAAAATTTGGTAGTCATTCTTAAATAAAAGCAGGTTTATTTAAATTATAAGTTACTATATTACTACAGACAAGTATGTTCTGATACTTAATCGTAACCAAAAAGTACATTTGCAGCTACCTACCCATATTTCATCGAAACAAAAGTCATTTAACGTTAGACACAATTGAGAATGTAAAATAAAAGTAAACATTCAACCAAGATGTTATTAAATAAAATGTATGCAGTACATTTATTTAACATAACACCTCAATTTAAATTAAAATAGGACAAAAAAGACATAGACCAGCTTCTTCTCCACCTCCACCCTGCTGGTTTATAGAAGTTTACTTGTCATCTTATTTTATTCCTGTGTATTAGAAAGAGCAACTATATTCTTCCTTTAAAGCAGTGGTTCTCAACCTGAGGGCCGTGACCCCATTTTAACAATGGCATTAGGAAGGTTGAGAACCCCTGCTTTAAAGGGAAACTCTGAGAGGAAAGTGAGTCTCATTTTGCTTTCGTCAGATGTGAACTCCCCTTTCTCTCCGTTACCAATTCTATTTTTTATTATTTTGACGTTTCCTTCTTGATCGTTCATGTCCATTCTCTGTGGTTTTAACTTCTAAGATCAGATCTTGATGTCAGACTTTATTCTTCATAGTCTGATTCACAGGAGTTATTAGAAAAGACTTATTTTAAAGACCTGTCTCCTGAGGAATAATTATACACGCAAAAGCCAGCTCTTGGGTAATTGAAAGTCTAGAATAAAGGAAGTCGACCATTTTAATGGTTACCCATGTTCAGTCAATGGCATTTGATTTTTTAGACATTTCAGGGCTCCACCTAAGCTTGGGCCTCAGATCAGAAGAAATGCGAGTAGGACACCCATCCACTTCCACTGTTGGGATGGATTTTAATGGTCTAATAAATCATAGATAGTTCTATGGATTTTCCCTCATATCTGCCTACTGCTGACAGGAAAGGAGAGTGTTCTCCCATCCTCTATCTGTTTTGCGTTAAAACAGCCCACTTGTCAAAGCAGCAAGACATTTGTTTTCCAGGAGTGTGAACCATACACAAAGATGGGAAAATCCTCAAGCCTTGGAGCACTGAGTGGGAAAGTTTATAATAAATCCCAGATTGTATCAGCAGTGGGTCACCTATCTAAGCTGATAAAAGTAAAAAAGTCAGCTAATGCCCTCGTGGCTTGTTAGAGCAATTACTATAAGCTGACTTAGCATATGAGGAAGGGGGTGTGGAGACAAACAGAACTACTCCTGTGCCATTGGAGGTTCTATGGATACACTTGGAAAGTTTTAGCTGATTTTCCCCCACACTATACCCAAAGATAGTCACCATCCAGGGCTATTTTTAAGAAATGTCCTTAGGGGCAGAGACTGAGTATTTTAAAAAGAACAAGAGCTCAAACATAGAGATATTGACCCACTGTGAGTCATGCAGAGGCTCTAATGTGCTTAGAATTGAACACGATTCTGTTCTTTCAAAGCACATTTGCATGGAACCGGTACTTATTAGTGTAAATGTGAAGTGACAGGCTTGCACGCCTCTCCCCCAGACTCATAACTTAATTATTGGGCTCTAGTTTTTAGAATTCCTGCAATGATGGTTTTCCATTTTGTTCCATCTGCAATGGAATCAGCGTGGGGTGTGACGGTGTGTTTGGGAATGGAAGTATCAGAGGTACGGCAACACAAGTGTCTCTGCATTACCAGCCTTGACTTGTAGTTCATCCATTCTTTGCAAGAGGAGTTGGATTTTAATTTAACATTAAATTTAATTTAAATTAAAATTTAATTACAAATGGTGGGAAGGGCGGGAATGTAGAGATTAAGCAGCAGTTTAAATCATGGACAGGATCCTGGTCAGTGAGCGGAAGGTCTGCGGTGAGCGCTGGATGTAAGAAGTGAATTTGCTGCACTCTCTCTGTCGGAGCTTTCTTGTCTCTCAGAGGGGTGCATTTCACTGCACAGAGGGGGGTTCTAGAGTTTTATACAACACGACCCCAAAACGTCAGCTTCATCTGGAGCTGCATTGACAGAATGGCAAGCTATTTCAAAGCTGGAGGAAAAAAATGTAGCTGGGTTGAAATTATTCAGAGAAAGCACGGTAGACGCCAATGTGATACCCAAGGGGTTTCCAAGGCAATTTATATTCTATGAAACATTCATCTGATACACAGGCTTTAGAGCTGACTCCTGTGTAAGACGTGGCTCTGATGTATCATCCAAATAAAGGTAGATCAAAAGCCCCTTTCTCCTGCCCCTTATCCCATAAATGGGTTGGTTGTTTTTGAGATGGTCTGGCTTCTTTATGTCTTCCCCAAACATAAGCATTTTCTTGATCTGATTTGCAAATAAAGGGCAAATACAAGAACTGAATAGAACATAATCCAAGCAAAGTTCTACTTCTGATGCATGTTTGTGTTCATACTTTGGGAAAAAAAGGGGGGAGGGGTAACGTTTTTAATTTCTAAGCACCATACAGTTTGCTCATATGCTATTTTAGGATATTTAAAATACACATATCATGGTATTAGTTTACTAAGGTCACCCTAACAAAGTACCACAAACTGGCGGCTTAAAAAAGAGAAATGTCTTAACTGTTCTTACACTTCTAGAGACGAGAAGCCCAAGTTCAAAGTGTTGGCTGGTGATATGCTTCCGAGGCCTGTGATAAAGATATCTGTTGAGTGTCTTTGCCTAGTTTCTGATAGGTTGCCCACAATCTCCGACATTCCTTGGCTTGTAGATGCATTACCCTGATCTCTGCCTTCATGTTCATGTGGCATTCTCCCTGAGTGAGGTCTGTCCATGTCCAATCTTCCTTATAAAAATCCTAAAAATACTACTGTCCTTCTAACCTCTTCATAAATGTCCAAAAAGTCCTATTGTCCTAGAGGCTCACCCTACCCCAATACTGAAAACTCATCTTAACAAATTGCATCTGTAATGACCCTGTCTCCAAGCAAGGTCACATTCTGAGGTATTGGGAGTTAGAAATTCAATATATGAATTTGGAGAAAACACAATTCAACCCCAAGCGATAATCAATTACTATGACTTTGTTTTCCTTTTTAGTATTTGTTAATGTACACATTAAGATGCAAATACCTGAATTCAAAAATTCATTTCAAATAATCAGCAAGTTTCATGGTGTGCCTATTTTTTTGTACTAAATATTATGAGACATTGTTAGAAATGAAAGGGAAATGTAAAACGAGAACCTTTTTCTAAAGTAACTTATCATACCACCTAGTAGAAGTGACAAAACTAGGCAAAAGTAAACTGTTTTACACAGAAAAGTGCATTAAAGCATTTAACCACAGAACCAAATATCCAAGATCTTTTCCACGTAATCTGACAACACCTTAAAATAAGAGCTTTTGTTGTTATTTTTCCTACAGGTACATTTTGAGTCAATGTTCCTTGGCCATGTCCCTGCGAACGTTAAGACCCATCAAAGCGTGGGTCCTATTTATGGGTTCAAAGGCTGCATTAGAGAACTTCAAGTAAACAACAAAGAATTCTTCATCATAGATGAAGCTCGGCGTGGAATGAACATTGAGAACTGCCACGTCCCTTGGTGTGCTCATAGTCTATGCCACAACAACGGCACCTGCATCAGGTCAGTTTCACCCTCCTGATCTCCAGCCAACATTATGTGACTCCAAATTCTTAAAACAACAAAAGCCAGTAGGACTGTCATCATAGTGAGAGAATAGAAAGGTCCCAAACTTCAGATTTTGTGTTTGCATCAGTTAGGCAATGCACATGTGTGGAGAATACGTATTTCCTCAAAGAAATTTATGTTTTGGCTCTTGTGACAAGAGATTCCCAGACTCTGAAAACAACTCGGTAATTAGGTCTGACCTTGGCAATTTGAAAAGAATTCAAATTTTTTTAGGTATTCCTGCTTTTTGCAAATGTGAATGAGAGGTTATTATACATTGAAAATGATTTTAATGTGTTTATTAATTTTAATTTTGTTTATTTTTTTGTTCATCTTCCAAAGAAATATCCGCTTAGACCTCTAAAATTAGAGATAGAGAAAAAATTCATAAGTTCTTTATTTGTAATCCTATATCCTTTTTCCTCCTTGAAACAAACTTACCATGCTCATAAGCTTAAGAACATCTTAATTAAAATTACTTTCTGAGCCACTAAAATGTCTTAAGTGAATCAACCCTGAGGAAGTCTCATCTGGGCAATTGTGGAACATATTCCCAAATTTCTTCAATCTTCTGAGAATTCTGTATTTCAGAGCTACAAATAATGACAGGATGGAAGCTGAAATGTGTGCAAATTATAATAATTCAAGTCAAGGGAAAATTGACCTCATCTCATGGAAAATATCTTAATTAATTTGCTTTAGTATTTCCAAGGGGCCAGCTATCAAGTAGTAAATTATGACTCCCTGGAAGTAAACATCTATTTGTATACATAGCACAGAAAGGAAAAAAAATTCCATCAAAAAAGCAAGGTAAGAAATGGTGGGCAGAGGAGAGAGGGAAAAAAACAAATGGCACAGACAAGAAACAGAGGACTAGACAGGTATGATGAAGTCAACATGTTATATTTGACAGACGATCACAGACTGACAGTAATGAATTTGAAAAAAAACAAGCATATTTTAGTGGAAAGGGAAAAGATACTCTCTTAGAGTGTCTAGCACAGTGGTTCTCAACCTTCCTAATGCCGCAACCCTTTAATACAGTTCCTCATGTTGTGGTGACCCCCAACCATAAAATGATTTTCGTTGCTACTTCATAACTGTAATTTTGCTACTACTATGAATAATAATGGAAATATCTGATATTCAGGACATCCCCAAAGGGCTCGTGACCCACAGGTTGAGAACTGCTGGTCTAGAAATTTGGCTTCTGATCCCCTGTGTCTAAGTACGTGACTTGATTTATAATTCGATTAACAACAGCAGCATAGACCTATTTAATCTAAGTACAACAGATGAAGGTTTAAAGAATTAAAAAGAGCATCAATTTTAGGGCTAAAAGTGAAGATAACTTCCTTGCTATTATTACTTTTCCAAAGGAAACAAAGTCAAGACTTTACTCAATATGTGCTCTACTTCATAATGGTTTAATAACAACTGTTTTTAAAACTATAATAATGCAAAAATTAGTCATGAAGTCGACCTTCAGAACTCAGCATACAAACCCCAAATCCGCCTGGTTAAGTGAAATAGAAATAGGAAAAAGGCTTCTCTGCTGATTTTCATGTTTTTCCATGATCTCCTCCTAGAGCGGGGATGGAATCTGTGATTTGCTTGTAATCAAAAGAATGACCAATAAAATAGGGTAATGGGAGGTCACTTCCTTGATAAGGTTACATAGGATTGTCAGCTGCACCACACAGAGATTCCCTCTCATGCTGGTTTTGATGAAGTATGCAGCAATTTGGGGGAGGCCCAAAAAGCAAGGAGTGAAGGGTGGCCACTGGCTGACCGCCTGCATATACTGAAGCCTTCATTTTGCAATTGCAAAGAATTGAGTTTTGCCAGCCACCCTTGGAGCTGGGAAGTGAGTCCTTCCCCACTCAACCCTTGAGATAAGACCAGAGCCTAACTAACATCATTACTGTAACTAGTGAGGTTCATATGCAAGGGACCCAGTTAAACCATGCCCGAACTCTTAACTTATGAAAACTATGAGTTAATAAATATAAGTTGCTTTGAACTGCTAATATTGGTGGCAATATTGTTATGCAACAATAGAAAACTAATATGCTCTAATTTTCTGCAAGTGTCTAAAATCACCAACTCAAAGAGTTAGGCCAGCATTAGATTTACTTTAGAACATTCACTTTCTAAAATTTCATAAGCCACATACACATTAAATAAAATAAAACTCTTCTCTGCATCAATTAAAAATCTTACATTATTTCCAATCTTAGTTATTTATATTAAATATTTATTTATATCAAATATTAAGTTTTTGAAAATTAAAAATAAAGATTATCATCCTAATAAATTAGATATAGGTAGTTCTAGGTTTGTCCAGATTTTACATGTTCATTCTTTTAGATACATTTCAAAAAATGTTGCCTAGGAGCGAATTAAAATCCAAGGCATATGAGAAATAACAATATATATTCAAGATTCCAGTTCCATACACGAAGAGTTTCCATTCTAATGTGAAAGTTCTATCAGCCCTTAGGGGTGACTTTTCACCTAAGGACTTAGGGTGAATATTCCCACAAAAATAAACCTGCTAGTCTTCTTTTTTTTTTTTTTTTTTTTTTGAGACGGAGCCTCAAGCTATCCCCTGGATAGAGTGCCATGACATCACAGCTCATAGCAACCTCCAACTCCTGGGCTCAAACGAGTCTCCTGCCTCAGCCTCCCAAGCAGCTGGGACCACAGGCGCCCGCCACAACGCCCGGCCATTTTTTGGTTGCAGCCATCATTGTTGTTTGGCGGGCTCGGGCTGGGAATTCGAACCTGCCACCTTAGGTGTACGTGG
>CAUYQV010146446.1:0-30655 GCA_963574575.1 Galagoides demidoff
AGAAAATGACATGAAGGCTGTGTTGATCAGTTTGATGGAAGTATTTCAGATTGCATGTGAAAACCCCACACTGTACCCCAGAAGGGCATTAATGTACATAGTTACCATTCAATAAAATTAAAAAAAAAAAAAGAAAGAAAATGCCGTGACGGCTATGTTAACCAGATAGATGAAAGCATTTCAAATTGTATGTAAAACCAGCACATTGTACCCTATAATTGCATTAATGTACACAGCTATGATTTAGTAAAAAAAAAAAATAAAAAAAAATCTGATACACAATTACCACATTGCAGTATGCCAATTGTTTATATTATCTCTCCAATTAAATTGTAAGCTCTGTGTGTGTGTGTGTTGAAGAGATGCCACAGCATCTTATCTTTTTATACCCATATCCTTGCAAAATGCTAGGCATGTATTTGTGTTTGCTAATTTGGGGGTAAAGTTTCAATTAACACATTTATTAATTATTTACAACCTCTCTATCAGCCGGTGCTAAACCAGGGAAGAAGGCACTGAGCTATCTGTATAGACAATATTACACAAAAAGTCTGTTGTGCTCTCTGCACGACAATATATCTCCAGAAATACGATTTTCTGATTTTTCCAGTAACAAAGACAAACTGAGGGTGTCCAAAGTTTGCATGCAGAGTTGTTGGGGCTCTGAAACCTTATGTGTGTGGAATGATTAAAGGAAGGGAAGGCGGAAAAGAGGAATTGGGAGGTCATTGGGGACTGTGATCTTTCCCTACCACAGTGAGTTAGTTCTGACTCTGCTTTTAGAAACTCAATTCTAATCATTTTACCTGCCCAATAATGAGAAAGGTATCCTCACAAACCAGGAGCTCTGATCACTAGAAAAGCTAAAGTAGATTCTAAGGGAATAGCCACCAGAGATGTTGTAAAATAAATACCTTGATTTGGAAAGAAGTTAGAGCCAGGCATTATTTGAAGGATTGTCGGTATTTCAATGTCTGTGGTTCCAGATTAAAGCTGTCCTGATGCCCTCTCCATCCTTTCTTCCTCAAATCTATATAAACATAAAACTGAAGTATCCAATTGCTTGCTGTGCCTTATAGGGAAAGCATAACTCACCTTACTAATTACTGGAAATACAATTACATGACTCTCCATGGGCAGATAGAAACACTTTATGCTCTGGCTGTAGGAAATGAGGTCAATTGTGACAAAAACAAGCCCATCTCTGTCTGGGGCTGAAGGGCATGCTTCTCACCTGCACCTGGAGGAACATAGGCTCCTAAACTTACTCTGACCCCCTATAGTTCAGGTCTCAGTGAGGCTTGCCACTCCCAAACTCATGTCTTGTCATATTCCCAGCCAGTGACAACTTTTCTGTGATTAAAAGGGTTTTATAATCATTGCATTTGTAACACTGCATTTGTGTATGTCCAAAACGTAGGGTTTTTTTAGTTTCTCAAATACTTTATTTTATTTCTCAACACACTTTATTGTGTGTTTATTTATTTTAAAGCAATACATAGAAATGTAGCAGAATAAGGGTGCAAATGTCACCTGCAATTGAAGATTTAAATATCCAAGTTTGGCATGTTCTCACTTATAAATGGGAGCTAAGCTATGGGTATGCATAATCGTATAGAGTGGCATAATGGACACTGGAGACATACAATATCAGACAATTCAGTTTGCCAACCCATCCTAGAAAAAATGCTGCATACCCCATTGCTGAGTATCACTATGATCACCTTCAAAGTACTCCCCCTTGGGAAGCTATACATCGATGCCAGTGCCTAGTATACCCTTCAAAGCACTTTTTCTAGGATGTGTTTCCAAACTTAATTGTCAGACCTCATACAGTTTTAAAATGCAAAATCAAATTATCTTTAAAGTGATTTCATTATGCAAGCTATGCTATGTCTTTCCCTATGGAAGTACAGATATATGACACTATGATTAAAGAAAACGGAATGCAGTAGACTCGAAAATCTTTACTGCATTAAGAAAGTCTGGTAAAACTCCCTCACGCCTCTTTCACATATTTTATTTAATGTCCTTATGGTATTCACACTCCACTCTCATCCCCTAATGTAATTTTGTTTTATAATCAGTATTATCAATAACAAATTGGCATATTTAATCATAATGAATATTGTAGGCAAATCTTCTTCCTGCTTCAGTAAGAAATTTAATTTTCTCATTTAGAAAACAAAAGATATTTCCCCTAGTGAAACATATAATGACATTTCTTATCAAATAATTTTAGCTCTCTTGTGTTTTCTAAAGAGTTTATTTGGCAATTCAATAGTATTCTAAATAAGATAGTATTGAGTTCAACAACCTGTTAGCTTGCTAGGACTGCCATAACAAAGCATCATTACTAGGGGGCTACAACCATGCTATAGTTGAAAAACCAAGTTCTTTCATGAGTTCTAGAAGCTAGAAGTAAAAAACCAAGTTTTTGTCAGGGTTGCTTTCTTCTTAGGGCTCAGAGTATGAGATCATCTAGACTTGATTACACCAATAAAGACCAGTTTCCAAATAAGGTCACATTTTGAGATTTTGGGTGAACATGAATTTTGAAGGGACATTACTCAACCCACAAAACATCCCTTTTCTAAAACCAATCTCTAAATAATGATTCCTATTATATTTTCTATTCACTTCTACTTTTTTATATCAGTGTATTAGTCTGATAGTAGATAAACAGGAGTGGCTAACAATTTCTATGGTTCTGTTAGCACCATCCTTGGTTGAGTTTCCTCTCTTTCCTGCTCTCTTTCCTTGGTTAATTGTTTACTCTCAGAGGACTGATGCTAGGTGGGCCTGCAATAGAGCCTGCTCTCTGTCCATCAGCTATTCATGCAGGTGAGCAGGGGTTAAGCAGAGCCTTAACCTGAGATGTTTTAACCTGGGAATTAAACAAAAAGGCCTTTTGCTCCTCTTTAAAAAGTCTGCAGTTCTACCTGCTATGACTTCAGCCTCATGTAGAAGCTGGTCTGAGAGAATATAGTCAAGCTAAGAGAGAATCATACATGAAAAACAAGAGTCCCAGCAGCATTCCTATTCCCAATTTTGAAATTAAGGCCAATTTCACATGACCATTCTCCCCTCAAAAAGTACATTTTTAAGAATTTGTTAATAGCAAACAAAGAATTCTGCCTAAAATAGACATTGGTATCCTTAAGTGTTGTATATTCCTTTTTTAGGACTGCCATAACACTGATATAAACTGTATTGCAGAAAACAATAGAGATTTATTTTCTCATAACTCAAGAGTGTGAAATCAGGGCAACAGCGGAACCAGGCTCCCACTGGAGGCTCTAGGAAAGAAACCTTCTTCACCTATTCCTAGTTTCTGGCAATTTCCAGCAATTCTAGGCTCATAGCTGTGTCACTCCCATCTCTGCCTCCATAACCACATGGTCTTCCCTGTGTGTCTCTGCATCTCCAAATCTCTCTCGTCCATTTCATTTAGGGCCTACCCTAATACAGCATGACCTAATTTTAACTTTATCACATCTGCGAAGACCTTACTTCCAAATAAAGTCACAATTACAAGTTTCGGTTCATTACATGCTATAAGAAACAAACACTAAAATTTGAACCTGGATGACTCAGAGTGTGATAAAGAAGTTTAAATGGGCTCAGAGAGGGAAAATTATTTTGCTGTTCAGTACATTCAGTTATCACCTATTGACTGCTAGGATGTGACCCATGTGCATTTTAAGGTGGAAACTTTAGGGGACCTGGGTTGAAAAATCAGAGTAGTCAATTGTGTTGGCTACTTTCTAAAAAATTCAATAAGTTACAAGGGAATAGAGAGAAACTTCAGCCTGAGATACCTGCCTATGCACAGACAGAACCAGAGAGCAAACCTGCTCCTGGAGAGGACCATTTTTCCCCTGATCAAATAGTCAGACTACTTAAGAACAATCATGCAATGACCAAGAATGGGGACAGCCATGAACAGCAGTAAAGTGGCCTCCCTAGGAAAAGGCCAAGGCAGCCATGTGCTTCCAAGAGGCAGAAAACACCAAGGCCTGTCCAGACTTAAGACATGGTTTCTAGAACTGTTGTCTGGCTATGGGAGATTACATTGTGGTCTATTGATAACCCATTCACTTCTCCTTAACCCCATCACAGACACATACCCCTCTCCCCTTTGATATTGGGGATAAGGCCATGTGATTTGCTTTAGCTGACAGGCATTGGCAGACCTTGCCAGAGAGGGCCTTCAAACTTGCTTGAACATTAAGCTTGCCGCTTATTCTTTTGCCCTTGCCCTGAGAAAACCCAGGCAGCCTGGCACAAGAACAAACAGCTGCATGGAGAAGACTTGAAATCCACCCAAAGCCTGGATCCAAGCCTAGCTGGCTTTCATTAGGTGAACTTGTGCATTTTACAGATATGTGAGCAAGAAACCAAGGCCTATTGCCATAAGCCACTGAGTTTTGAGGGGGTTTGTTATGCAGCATAGTTGTGAACTTAAGCTAACTGATACACTATCTAAAAGAGCTCCATTCCTGATTCAAACTGATAGGCAACTGATTAGAATTGGGAATTATATTACCTTCCAATCCTGGCAAAAAGGAACTCAATCCTTACTGAAATCATATTCACTGAGCTGGGAACATAATTCTCTGAAAAAACATTAGTTCAAAAATGAATATTTTTAACTGTCCTTGTCCCAAATAAAGCATGATACACATGCTGAACTGAGATATGCTGCACCTACCTTCCACATTTCTAAATATGAATTTTCATTGTCTTGTTTTTCTTCCTGTTTTATTTCAGGTGTGCTAGGCTAGCTTAGTTTGACATATTTCATGATCCCATGAAGCTATTCTTCCAGAACTGAGCCAGAAAATGAGTTTGGCCAAAACTTTAAGCTCAGAGTTAGATGCAGGGCTACATCACTGTGATTTCAATCCCTTTGCTTCCTCAGGCTTCCTGTACCCTGGAGGGATGTTCCTGCTTCCCAGTCCTCACTGTGGTTGTCTACTTGTCCACCTACATCCCAGCACGAGCTTCCAGTTGGCCTGTCCCAACCCTTCTCCCTGCCTGCCAGCCTTTGTCCAGGGCACTCAGAGAACTCCCCCAACCTGTGAGCAACAGCCACACCTCCTCCCTTGAGGTCTGAAGGGAGCCCAGCATGGGGAGTGCGACTCCTCAAGTTCATTTCTTCCTTGGGCATTCTCCCAGAACCCAAATCTTTTCTTCAGAGTTTTCTTTATACTTTTATTGTTAACACTATTTAATAATTATTTGTGTTAATTTTCTGTCCAAATTACTACGTGGTTTCTGTTCCCTCCTGGATGTTGATCCATTCAATTATATAATAACTGATGCAGGACTTTCCTAAGTCAACATTAATTTTACTAGTGATAGTTACTATTCTTTGAGAACTTTTTTATTAAAATGTTTTGTGTAATTAGCCTAAATTTGCTAATTTCTAGCTTATTTTTACTACATTTTTTTATTTCAAATAGACACCTGGATATGTATACAATGATATTTTGATGCATGATCCTACTTGGCTTTACTGAATTCAACCATTCTCAGAGCACAATGCAAACAGAACTTGTGAACACCCTTAACATGTTTGTTGTCAGAGAAGAAAAAGAAGAGAAAAGTTTTTTTTAGATTTCTATATTGTTACTTAATTTTCATAACAACACCTCATGATAAAGCTTTTATAGTGGATAAAACAGCTTCAAGTTCATTTGCTCAGACTCACATGCTCATAAGCAAAGTTCTATCCTTCAGAGAATTTTTTATGCTATCACACAACTTTTTAATTAATATGATTTTTAATTGAAAAATCATAATTGCATACATTTGTGGGATACAAAGTAAAGTTTTGATGTATGTATAAAATGGGGAATGATTAAATCAAGCTAATGAATATAGCCCTCACCTCATTTATCATTTTTTGTTGTGAGACATTTAAAGCTTACTCTTAGGTATTTTGAAGTGGCTGCTTAATATAAGATAGTTATTTGGGGATACAGAAGAAATTTGTTAGTTTTTCTATAATTTCATACCAATATCTTGCATATGGACACTGGGCAAAGAGATGTGAACAGATTATTATTAATTATGCCTTGCCATGGTTGATTCTCAATAAATACTTGATGATAAATAAAAGAATAATAGAGTACAACATGAACCTTAGAAATTATCAATTAAGTGACAAGTTTGGTCTGGAGTTCTAAGGAGCTGAGGAGGTAATATGCATTGTTAATGTCAGAATTTAAAATTCAATAACTATAGTAATAAAACCAAAAATAGCTATTATTTATTGAGCACTTATGTGTATGCCAGATCTATGTCCTATTATTCAATCTTCAGTGAAAAACATATAGAATATAGCCTGTAATTATTCCAAGTTTGCAAATGAGAATATTGACTGCAGGAAGAAACAAATTGTTAGGTGCAAAGTCATATTTGAATCAAAAGCCAAATTCTTAACTACCACAGTTATACTAATTGTCAAGAAAGAAAAAAACACACCCCAAAATCATGAAAGGAGCAGAATGTGGGCAGTCAGAGAAGGCTCTCAGGTTTGTGGACCCAGGTACTCCACTCTATACACATAAATGCCTTGCCCTACACAGGGCTGCTTTTATGGGATGTCCGCTTCACCTGTCAGCATTTACCAGAGACACATAAAGTTACCAGGGAGCACATTCGGGCAGACATGAGTAAGTGCTGACAGCTGAATTGTTGGTGAACCATCATACAGCAAGAATTATAATCCAATTAAATCCAATGCTCTATGGGGAAGGAAAAACCAATGCAATCCATCGTACTGATATTCCATGTTAGAATAGATGACTGTGATAAATTACAGGCATTATTTAATCACTAAATAAAAGTAGAGTTTTAAAACACAGCAAACCACAGTAGGCCTAGATATTATCTTTACAGATTTTATTTGATATCCAAGATCTAAGAATGAAAAATACCAGACAAATATAAAACCATGGTCCTAATCACCTAGAAAAAGGTATCATTAACAAATCCAAAGAAAATATAAAAATGTTAAGTATTAATTAAAAGTTCAGAATAGTTAAGGAATTGTATTAACTATGGTAAATTCATGTTATGAAATATTACACAACTATGTAAGTAAAGTTTCAAGGAATTTCTATGATATGGATAATACTTTCACTATAATGTTACATTTAAAAGCATCCATTATACTAACCTGTTTATCTAATGTTATCTCTGTTATGGAAGATAAAACCCATATGGATGTAGAAGAAGGAAAAAAAAAACCTAAAAGGGAGAGGAATACCCCAGGGGATGGCAGCTGGGCCAGCAGAGGTGTGGGCTTGCAGGCTTACTGGCAGCACAGGTGTAGCCCTGCAGGATGAGAAGAGGCTGCAAGGACCAAATTCTACAACATGATTTTTTGCACATGTAGCTATAAAAATAAAACAAGAATTTTCAATAAAGGCATAATCTACAAACTTCCTAATGCCAAGGATCAGCTGTCACAGGTAAATTCCCAAAAGGATCTCATGCCTGCATAGAGAAAATTACAGATTTAGCAGTCTTCATCAATTACCCATACCTGTCCCTGCCATATTTCATCCCCTGTGGCAGAGGACACCTCATATTTGTCTTCTCAAGTAATGACAGTTGAGAAAAGTCCCAATAATTTCCTTTGTGAAGTCTGTAGATGCTGGGAACCTTGCAGGATTGTGCAGTGGCCTGCTCCCCCAGCCTCTTGGAACATCTATTTGGGACGAGAAAGGCAGGAGAGCCTGAACTTGAGAGAGCTGGAGGTCCTGGAGCTGCTGATCTTAAATTTACAGAGAAAGTGTATATTTATAGACTTCAAAATACTATATTATCTTCTTCAGACTGGCTTCTGAGAAGCTGGGTTTATTAATTTAGCAGAACAAAATGAAGACTCAATAGGAATTCACAAAGGATTGAATCATGCCCTCCCCCTGCCTCTTAGTATCAAAGGTCATTGGTGTCCCCATGGGGCTATGACTGGAGTCCACCTCTCAGGACTCTTAACAAGCTTAATGTTTCCAAATTTTCCTTCTGCTTGTGTAGAATTACCTCAAAGTTAATTTTCTAATTAAAGAAAAAAATATCTATAAGTCTTCTTATATAATTATTACATAAGTAGACTACCATAGCATATTAATCAGAATTTTACTAGTATAAATATAAATACTTTTCACCTGAATTTTTGAAATGAAATTTCAACAAGACAAGTTTGGGTTACTGGTATTCAAGGTTCATGATTTCATAAAGATGTCTTTTAACTTTTCTTCTGTTTTTCCATGTTCAGAGGGTTGTTTGATGAGCCAGGTAACCTGACTGTGGAGTTTTATTTCAAGTACATGTAACTATCATCAGAAAGTCATATTTTAAAAAAAATTATTTATTCATCAAGGAAAAATTCTTAATTAGAAGGAGTCCAGAAAACTTCTTAAACTAAGGAATTATGCATGTAACCTCCGGATAAGATGCATGTTGGTGAGATACAGCCATGCGACAAAGAAACATTCAAGTCAGAAGTCACAGAAAAACACCTTGAATAGTTAACCTGGAAGGAATAGGCACCCTTAAATTGGTAAGGCACTGAGATCTGCCTAGGCTTTATAGAAAGTTTCATAACTGTCAATGCAAATATTACAAATAATTAATCCTGAGCAATTACTTAAAATACATTCTTCCAGCTAGAATGTTTTCTCTCTATGGCATGCCACGCCTAGGTCCTTAGAGAACTTCAGAACAATGATAAAAGGTCTGCTGGTGATCTCAGTAGGAATAATGAAACTCAAAGTTGTGAGCACAGAGTATTGACAACACTCATGTGCTGGGAGGATTTCCAAAGGGAAGGGAGATCAGCAGTCATCTGAGGCAGGATCTTTCACACAGCAACTCACATGTGCAAAGAGAACATATCACTATTGTTTATTAACTAAACTATTCTCTCTCTCTCTCTCTCTCTCTCTTTTTTGGCAAAGCCACCTCTCAGCTGATTATAAGGGGAAATGATTCTCTAAGATTTAAAACTTATTGAATTAAATAATTTAAACAAACTTCTCAGTTGGTTCTCAATATCTCATAGGAAAAAAAATCCAATGTGTCAGTGTTCTAGGTTACCCGGTCCCTCTATGACTCCTAGTCAAGAGTTACCTGTGTGTGTGTATGTGCCTACTCTGTCCCTAGGCACTGAGGACACTTGTGAACAAAATGTCAAATTCCTAGTTCTCAGCTCATATTTCACTGGGGAGATAGAGAAGGAAAATAAACAAATACATCTATGTGTCAGTGGCGATAGGACTAAAAAGGAAAATAAGACCAGACTAAGGGATATGGTGAAAGTGGCTAAGGGAGAATGATTTTAAAAGCCACACTGATCTGGCATGACTGGGAGCAGAGATGTGGCTGCAGGAAGAGGCCAGGTGCTTGGCTGTCTGGGGAACACATTCCCACAGGGCAGAGGACACAGTTGCTACAGAGGCCCTGAGGTGAGATGACACCTCCCTCCTTGTATTTCAGAAAAAGTCTCATTGAGGAACAACAGGGGTTATGGGACCTTCAAGCATGGAGCAGAGTCAAGATCTTGGGTTTCCATGTCTCATTGCTTTCTGCCCTGCTGGCATTCTCACTAGATCAAGGCTAGATGTTGCTCACGATTACTTTCACCCTGTTCTAAACTCAGTGCCCTCCTGTCTGGTTCAGTCTTGCCTAGCTTCACACTGGCCCTGCAGATGCCTCTGATTCCCAGCTGTCTCCAGTTTGGGTCTGGCCCAGGCAGGTCACTCTTTAGCCTCCTCATCTCCGCCAGGGTGACCCCCTCTTTATCCCGTATGTGTCCTAGGAGTCAGAAGCCCTGTGCCTTAGGGCCTCCCACCTCCTCACCAGGCCATACCACCAAATTACTTTGGCTGAGATGAGGGTTGATGTGGGAGCTGCTCAGGAAGTCAGCTCTTCCCCAGCCTGAGAGATGAATGTTGGGCTGCAGCTGTCCTCAGTGCTTGGCATGCTCCTGCCAGGACCACAAAGAATGGGCTCCACTTCTACTTCCTGGGGTCACCCCTTCCACTTACATAGCATCACCTGTGTTTTAACAGCAAACAGGGAGATTTTTTCCACCACACTGGTAGTGACTAGGAGCTGAGTACTCCAGGTTTAGTCCTGCCTCCTCAAACAAAAGCTTATCATGCTGTGAAGCCCTAATCTATAAATCAGATGCTGAATATTACTTTATTCAGCTCTGAAGTAACTTTTGAGATATTTCTGTCTTTGGGCCACATTGTCTTATGAGACAGTGCCCCCTCCCCTCTGCCTGTGGTAGCTTTTGCCTAAGAGTCAATCACATATATTTTTAGAGAAGTTATACCCCATTCTCACTATTATTTTGAATTTGAAATTGTTACTGAAGTTTAACTCTTCACAAAGATTTTAGATATGGTTCCACTGGTTAAAATAGTATGATAAATAATTGTCATGTAAGAAATAAGCACCACACTTATGCATAAAATCTTGTTATTTTGTATGTCCTGAATATAGTTGATTGTATTATCTGATGAACTCAATTTTTAAACTAAAACATTCATATATGTAATGATATACAGATAGAGAAATATATAATTCACTGCATAATTTCTCATGGTTAGAATCTATGTGGCTCAGTGCCTGTAGCTCAGCGGCCAGGGCACCAGCCACATATACCCAACCTGGCAGGTTCAAACCCAGCCCTGACCTGCCAAACGACAATGACAACTACAACCAAAAAATAGCCAGGTGTTATCATGGGCCTATAGTCCCAGATACTTGGGAGGCTGAGGCAAGAGACTCTCTTAAGCCCAAGAGTTTGAGGTTGCTGTGAGCTATGATGCCACAGTACTCTACCGAGAGCAACTTAGTGAGACTTTGTCTCAAAAAAGAAAGAAAGAAAGAATCTATGCACATCTATTCTTTTTAATCTTGTATAAGACTAAAGTTGTGATTTTTCCTTAGGAGTTGCCATGAAAGGATGAGAGAAACTGAGGCAGGTAGAAAGGAAGGGGGTCTGTAACCATATTCCCAATACCTTCTTCAACTGCCACTAAGGCAATGGGTAGACAAACTCTCAGCAAAGAACCAGGCCTGCTTTGATAAAATGCCAATTGTCAATTGTTTGCATCCTCACATTAACTCGTGCTCACATGCAACGCTTTATCAAGCCTGTAGACACCTTTCTAGTAAGAAGCATCACTTCAGCCCAGAGAAAACAGCCATTCCTAGTCCTTCCCTGGGTGACCTCAGTCACCCCTAACTGAGAAGTGACTCACAGTTGTTTACATTTATCCTATTTCACCTTGAATGACACCAATGTAAATCCTACAGGAGGCTGTGACCAATTTACATTCTTGTTTTAAAGAAAAAGAAAGAAAAATTATAGAAAAATGAAATCAACTGCCATGATTTAGCATTGGAGGAGCTAAGTCAATCATTTTGCTTTTAAAAGTCTTTCATTGCCACAAATTTATAACAAAAACATAAGAATAAGAGGCGATTTCTACGCACTCAAGAATAAAACAGGACAGGCCATTCTGCTTCTGTTGCCTTCAATCCAACTCATGCAGCTCCCTAGCGTGTGGACTTGCATGAAAGTCCACACACGAGCATGCAAAACATCCCCTATTCCTTTATCTTCTAAATCAAAACAACCCTGCTTTGAGCACCACAGACTTCTAACCATGATTGCCTCCCCACTCCACCCCCACCTTCTCCCAGGAGCACTCACTCCCCACCCTGACAATAAGAGCTAGTTCTGCAGAGTGTGATGGTGACCGTCAATATCAATGATTGCTCTCTCTTAGGCTCTCAGCTCTTACTGGGCTGAGCACTCTATGAGGACAGGGAAGCAGACTCCAGACCCACTTCAGGGCCCATACATGACCGCTCTCTTCATAGCATGGTGCCCAGCCTCCCTGGGCCTCCTCCAGCAAAGCCATCTGAAATAACACACATAGCTCTGATCCAGGGTCCATCTCAGCAGGAAGTGTCAAAGTGCTCTCTCTCCTTGTAGCTGAAGAAATCTGGAGAAATGCTACATGCACCCAAAACCTACACTGGACATTTTAGGGCACCAAGTTTAACTCTTTTTTTATTTTAATTCTTTTATCTCACATAGGAAGGGAAGGAGAATAAGGACAAATCAAACCGTCAAAACCTTAATACTGAACTCTCCTCACACCAAGCTACTTTTTAATTATAGGATCATTTTAACTTTTATTCTTGTGAGTTTTCTTAATGTTATAAAGAACCTTATTTCAGGTTCTTGCTGCTGACAGAGCCAAGGGAAGTAATTATTATTACTACAATTTTTGTATAGTATTTATACACCCAATTGTACTTCAGGGAATCTGAGATGAAAGAAGATAGTTTATGAAAAGCAATACAAATCCTCATGACTCAAATAAACTGTTATAAAACTTTTTATTATAATAATTTAACTCAACACAATTATGATTAAACGGTATAAAGATCTTTTCTTTTTGTTCTTTCTCATACAGCTCAGTCTGGCGCTCTCTGTTGATGTTCAACAGTGTCTGGTTTGGCAGAATATATAAGTTGAATAGTCTGGCATTGCTAGTGAGTCTCTGATAACTGCTAAAATAAGATATAATGTAATTATGCAAACTATAGAACAAATTATGCTACAAAAACTTGAAGGATGGAGTGCTTTTCTTTTCAGCACTGCTGTAACAAAAGAAGGGTGAATACAAGACCCAATGCCTGGCTGAGGCTCCCACCCACCCTCACACACAGCAAATCTCCCTGCTGTGGAAGAGGCTTCTCAGAAGAGTTCAGAGCTTGGATGTGCAATTAAAAACTAACTTAGAAGAAAGAACCTGTGAAGTTAAACATTAAAATATCTATACATTTGTTGCATACTTTGTGTAACCAGTTTATGTGAAACGGGTTACCAGCTTGCCTGAGTCTGGTGAGACAGAACACCCTACATACACACATAAGTGACATGGAGTGGAATTATCACTTACACACAGGCAGCCAAAGAGCATGGAAGTCTCAGACTCAATGCAGACCCCCACAGCTCAAGAAAGCTGCTCAGGGTGGATATACCCTACAAATAAGGCTGCTCTGGGCTTTATATTCTAGGTGATATGCCCCACAGGGCAAAGCATTGAACAGCATCCTGCTCCCTGAGGTGATGGAAGAAAGCCTCACTATACTGGCCAGTCCTCCAGTAGCTCATTCTGTTGTATTTCTAGCACATTCTACAGATATTCCTGAGAACCACATGTGAGAAGACGGAAGAACTGAGGTAATCCAAGTCCACCCAGAGAACTGTCCTGCTCTTAGATTATTTTAACCTATGCAATTAAGATATACACTTATAATGAGTCAATCTTGTTTTTTTTTTATTAAATTATAGCTGTGTACATTAATACTATCATGGGGTACAGTGTGTTGTTTCTATATACAGTTTGAAATATTTTCATGTAACTGGTTAACATAGCCTTCACATCATTTTCTTAGTTATTGTGTTAAGACATTTATATTCTACATTTAGAAAGACTCACATGTACCCCCATAGGATAAACCATAGACCTCCCTCCCCCCATCCTCCACTCTCCCCTCCCTCTCCCCTTTCCCCGTATTCTTGGGCTATAATTGGGTTATAGCTTTCCTATGAAAGCTATAATTTAGTTTCATAAAAGGGTTGAGCACATTGGATACTTTTTATTCCATTCTTGAGATACTTTGCTAAGAAGAATATTCTCCAGCTTCATCCATGTAAACATGAAGGAGGTAAAGTCTTCACCTTTCTTTAAGGCTGCATAATATTCCATGATGTACATATATCATAATTTATTGATCCATTCATGGATCAATGGGCACTTGGGCTTCTTCCATGACCTAGCAATTATGAATTGGGCTGCAATGAACATTCTGGTACAAATATCTGTACTGTAGCGTGATTTTTGGTCTTCTCAATATATACCTGGTAGAGGAATTATAGGATCAAATGGCCAATCTATTTTTAGTTCTCTTAAGGTTCTCCAGATGACTTTCCAAAAGGGACGTATTAGTTTGCAATTCCACCAGCAGTGCAGAAGTATTCCCTTTTGTCCACAACCACGCCAGCATCTGTGATTTTGGGATTTTGTGATATGGGCTAATCTTACTGGTGTTAGATGATATCTCGAAGTAGCTTTGATTTGCATTTCTCTGATGATTAAAGATGGTGAGCATTTTTTTATATATCTGTAGGCCCTGCACCTGTCCTCTTCAGAGAAGTTTCTCTTCAAGTCTCTTGCCCACACTGAGAGAGAATGACTTGTTCTCTTCTTACTAATACGTTTGAGTTCTCTATGGATTCTGGTTATTAAACCTTTGTTGGAGACAGAACTAGCAAATATCTTCTCCCATTCTGAGCGCTGTCTGCCTGCTTTACTTACTGTGTTCTTGGCTATGCAGAAGCTTTTTAGTTTGCTCAGGTCCCAGTAGTGTATTTTTGAGTTGGTTCAATTGCCCAGGGGGTCCTCCTCATAAAATATTTGCAGAGGCTGATTTCTTCAATAGTTTTTCCTACACTTTCTTTTAGTATTTTTATAGTTTCATGTCTCAAGTTTAAATCTTTAATCCAGTGAGAGTCTATCTTTCTTAGTGGTGAAAGGTGTGGATCCAGTTTCATTCTTTTGCAGGTTGCCAGCCAGTTCATCCAGCACCATTTGTTAAATAGGGAATCTTTCCCCCACTCAATGTTTTTAATTGAGTTGTCAAAGATCAAATAGCAGTAAGTAGCTGGGTTCATCTGTGGCTCTCTATTCTGTTCCATACATCTACCTCTCTGTTTTTGTGTGAATACCGTGCTGTTTTGATCACTATGGATTTATAGTATAGTCCGGTGTCTGGTAGCATAATTCCTCCTGCTTTGTTTTTATTTCTGAGTAATGTCTTAGCAATTTGAGGTTCTTTCTGATTCCATATAAAATGAAGTATTATTTTTTTCAAGATCTTTAAAGCATAACAATGGAACTTTAATATGTATTGCATTAAAATTATATATTGCTTTAGGTATTATGGACATTTTAACAATAATTTTTCCCAGCATGAGCATGGTATGTTTTTCCGTTTGTTAACATTTTCAGCTATTTCTTTTTTTTAGAGTTTCATAGTTCTCTTTACAGAGGTCTTTCACATCCTTTGTTAGGTAAACTCCTAAATATTTCATCTTCTTTGGGACTACTGTAAATGGAATAGAGTTCTTAACTATTTTTTCAGCTTGACTATTGTTGGCATATGTAAAGGCTACTGACTTGTGAGTGTTGATTTTGTAACCTGAGATGCTGCTATATTCCTTAATCACTTCTAGAAGTTTTTTTAGTAGAATCCCTGGTGTTTTCTAGGTATACAATCATATTGTCTGAGAAGAGTGAAAGTTTGATCTCTTCTGACCCTATATGAATACCCTTGATTGCCTTTTCTTCCCTAATTGTGATGGCTAAAACTTCCATTACAATGTTAAAAAGCAGTGGAGACAATAGGCAACCTTTCCTGGTTCCTGATCTGAGAGGAAACAATTTCAATTTAACTCCATTCAATATGATATTGGCTGTGGGTTTGCTGTAGATGGCCTCTATCAATTTGAGAAATGTCCCTTCTATACCAATTTTCTTAAGTGTTCTGATCATAAATGGATGCTGGATATTATCAAAAGGTTTTTCTGCATCAATTGAGAGAATCATATGGTCTTTGTTTCTTAATTTGTTTATGTGATGAATTACGTTTATGGATTTACATATGTTGAACCAGCCTTGAGACCCCCGGATAAAACCCACTTGGTCATGGTGTATAATTTGTTTGATGTATTGCTGGATTCTGTTTGTTAGGATCTTGTTGAATATTTTTGCATCAATATTCATTAGTGATATTGATCTGTAATTTTCTTTCTTTGTTGGGTCTTTTCCTGGTTTGGGGATCAAGGTAATGTTTGCTTCATAGAATGTGTTGGGTAGTATTCCTCCTTTTTCTATATTTTGGAAAAGGTTAAGTAGTATAGGTATTAGTTCCTCTTTGAAGGTTTGGTAGAATTCTGACGTGAAGCCATCTGGACCCAGGCGTTTTTGGTTTTTTTTTTTTTTTTTTTTAGGGAGATCTTGTATAGTTGATGCTATTTCAGAACTTGCTATAGGCCTATTCAACATTTCCACTTGATTCTGGTTAAGTCTTATAAGGTGGCATGCTTCCAAGTATTGGTCGATTTCTTTCAGATTTTCATACATCTGAGAATAAAGTTTCTTGTAATATTAATTAAGGATTTTTTGAATTTCTGAGGGGTCTGTTGTTATTACATCTTTACCATTTCTGATTGATGAAATTAGAGATTTCACTCTTTTTTTTCTTGGTTAGTTTGGTCAAAGGTTTATCTATCTTATTGACTTTTTCTAAAAATCAACTTTTTTATTTATTGGTCTGTTGTATAATCCTTTCATTTTCAATTTCATTTAATTCAGCTCTAATTTTGGTTATTTCTTTCCTTCTGCTGGGTTTTGGATTGGAGTGTTCTTCCTTTTCCAGTTGCTTGAGATGCCCCATTAAGTTGTTAACTTCCTCTCTTTCCATTTTCTTGAGGAAGGCTTGCAGCGCTATAAATTTCCCTCTTAGGACTGCCTTTGCAGTATCCCAGAGGTTCTGGTAACTCATACATTCATTATTATTTTGTTCCAAAAATTTGGTAATTTCCTTCTTGATCTCGTCTCTGATCCACCTGTCATTCAGCATAAGGTTATTTATTGTCCATGTTTTTGTATGACTCTGCAGATTCCTGTTGTTACTGAGTTCAACTTTTGTTCCATGATGGCCTGAGAAAATGCAAGGAATAATTTCTATTCTTTTAAATTTGCTGAGGTTAAACTTGTGACCTAAGATGTGGTCAATTTTGGAGTATATTCCATGGGCTGATGAGAAAAATGTGTATTCAGTTTTGTTAGGATGAAGTGTTCTGTAGATGTCCGTTAAATCCAAATGTTGAATGGTTAAGTTTAAATCTAAAATTTCCTTGCTAAGCTTCTTGTTGGAGGATCTATCCAACACTGCCAAAGGCGTATCAAAATCTCCAACTATGATGGAGCTGGGAGAAATCACGTTGTTCATGTCAATTAGAGTATCTCTTATAAATTAAGGTGCATTCAGGTTGGATATATAAATATTGATGATTGAAATCTCATCGTATTAAGTATTACCCTTAACAAATATAAAGTGTCCATCTTTATTCTTGCTTACTTTTGTTGGTTTAAACCTATTGTATCTGCAAATAAAATTGCAACACCTGCTTTTTTCTTCTTTCCATTAGCCTGGAATATAGATGACCATCCCTTCACCCTGAGTCTATATTTGTCTTTTAAGGTAAGATGAGATATGAGATTCTTGTATACAACAAATGTCTGGTCTGAGTTTCTGTATCCAATCAGCCAATCTGTGCATCTTTAAAGGATAATTTAAGCCATTCACATTGATTGAAATTATTGATAAGCCTGATAAAATTTTAGGTATCGAGTTGTTCAAAAGTCCAGTGGACATTTTTAATCCTTTTGCCACTGTAGAAGTTGGAGTTTGATCAAAAGTTTCTGAGTGAGTTTACTTTTGTGGTGAAGGTCATTACGGAGAATAGGTCTGAGAATATCCTGGAGAGCTGGTTTGGTTATAGCAAATTACTTCAATGCATGGATGTCATTAAAGTATTTAATTTATCCATCATAAATGAAACTCAGTTTCACTGGATACAGGAGCCTGGGTTGAAATTTGTTTTATTTTAGGAGATTAAAATTCAATGACCACCCTCTTCTAGCCTGAAATGTTTCAGCAGAGAGATCTGCAGTCATTGTAATATTCTTCCCCTTGTAGGTTATGGTTTTCTTACATCGGGCTGCTTTCAGAATTTTCTCTTTCATATTAACTTTACTGAAGTTAATTATAATGTGCCTGGGGGGTGTCTTATTTGGGTTGAGTCATGCTGGGGTTCTGAAACTGTCTGCTATCTGAATTTCAGAATATCTTGACATGTCTGCAAAGTTCTCTTTCATAAATTCATAAAGAAGAGCCTCTGTGTTTTGTGAAGCAACTTTGTTGCCTTCAGGGATTCTTATAAGGAGAATCTTAGTTTTCTTTGAATTATCCCAGAGCTCGCTGAGACAATGATCCATTTTTGCTCTCCATTTCTCTTCCTCTTTGAGTGCTTAGGTGTGTTGAGAAGCTTTGTCTTCAATGTCAGAGATCCTTTCTTCTGCCTGCTCCATTCTGTTACTGAGGTATTCTGCTGTATTTTTCAGATCTTTGAGGGCTGCAATATCTTGCCTCAATGTGTCAAAATCTTTGGTCATTTTGTCTTTGAATTCATTGAATTCTTGAGAGAACTTTTGAAATGCTCCATGAATTTCTAATTCCAACTTTTCCCATATTAATCTTATTCTGAATTTGATTTCTGACATCTCAGCCATCTGTTTATGAATAGGATCATCAGTTACATCTGCCGTATACTTCCTTGGGGGGGAATGTTGGGGTGGTTGATCTACTCTGGTTATTTATGTTACTGGAGTTTTTCTTCTGATTCCTCCCCATGCTTATTTTACACCATTTGGCTAGATGAGCAGATAAGGAGAAGTTTGGTTGGGGGCTCCAGGAGTGGTGATTAGCCCTTTGCCCAAAAGCTGAGACTGATGTCTGTACCTTTTCCCCTAGAGCTTTGCCAAGGACTCGTAAAGTGCTACAACCCAAGAAACTGGAGGCCTGCTTGGTGTGGTGAGGCTAAGTGGCTCTGTCTTATTTTCAGCTGGTCTCTGTCCTACCATAGTGAATTGGTTATTGTGGGTTAAAGTCTTGGCTGTGGAGAAATACCAGAAATTAAGTCACTCTGCACCCCATGTGCAAAAACTGGAAAAGGAAAGTCAAACCTTCCTACAACCACACACCCAGGGTACCACTTTGGATAGTCCATGAGTGATTGATCCAGTCCGAGAGATCCAAATCAGTTATCCCAGTGAGCACCTGGTCTCAAGTAAGGGAATTCAAAAGGTCTCCGGCAACTAGATAGCAGGGGGCTGCTGGGAGCTCGAGTATGACTCGTTCTGGTGCTCCGTGGAGTCAGAAGGAACACCCCCTCCAGAAAATGAGATGGTCTGGGAAGGTTGATGCCTCCTTCCCCACCTTATACCTCTGTCACACCCAGACACTGGTGACCCACTGTGCTATGACCCATTTCCCTCCAATAAGGAGATGCTCTAAGGCTTTGAGCCTACCTGAGTCACAGAAAGATCTTATTTCTCCTACACCAGGCCTCCATACTCTGTCACCATCTGGCGGGGAAAGCTGAGGCCTGAAAACCTCGGGTGGTTAATGGAAGCTTGGGCTGTTTACTTAGTTCCAGCCCTGCCCCTGATTGATGTTGCTGACACTTATATTTGCACAGAATTTGTGTTTCTGTGCTGGCTTTATTCCTCTGTGGACCAGGTGCTATTTGAGTCCACAGAAACTGTGACGAGCCCCGGTCTGTGCCGCTGCCCAGAGGTGGTGTTTCTGTTTCCCCTGCAGTCTGTGTTGGGGCAGTGCCGTTAGAACCCACACACAGCTTTCAGTTTCCCACCTCCCTTTGTCTCAGCTATGATACCCTGAGGGTCGGGTGTGTCTTAGGGTCACTAATTAGTCCTGGCACTGCCCCGCCCTAGGGGTATGCCATCTCTATGTGTGCATCTTCAATGCTCCATCCCTCTGTGCTCTGCCAAGGTGGATACCGCCTCAGGCATACCCTTTGCTCATGGGATCTGCGTTACCATCCCAGATATATCCTGCCAGTGTCTGCCACTGGAGAAGATGCCCAGCTTTCTCTGGTTACCCAGAGAGACAAGGACTGTCCTTCCAAAAATCCCCTCAGGTGTGAGCCTTATTGTTCCTGCTGCTGCTGCCCTGTGCCAAGGGGGTGCTGCCTCTGTCTTTCCTGTACGGTTCCTTAAGTCCACCATTTCCTCCTTACTCCCACCCCCATCCCACAGAAGCAGCACAGACCTGCAACAGCCCATGCCCTGTCCTCACCTCTCAAGAAAATACCCAAGTATCTGGACTCCAGGCTTCCAGAACTTGGGGTGAGAGTGGAGGTGCTGGGAGGTCAGAGCTGCAGTAGAGAATATGTACAGTTTTATACAGTTTTATGCCTAGCAGGATATTGCCATGGCACCCTAGTAAGGGAAGGAGCTGTCCACTAGGGGTAGGGGACGCCCATCCTCTTGGTGATGGATTTTGTTTGTATCCTTGAGCTGAGCTGCCCTGGAAAAGGCCAGATGAGAGCCCAGCTGCTAGTCAGCCTGCTGATGCACAAGAAATATTTCTTGTTCAATATCTCTGAGTTCTGGGGTTATTTGTTATGCAGCTATAGCTAACTGCAACATATTTTACTTAGTTTCAAACCCACAGAAAGAGTTTGTAGTAGACATTGTCCGAGTACATGATGCATCCCTCAGAGGACTCATGGGCAACTGGAGGAAAGAAAAGTTGAATGATGAGGAGAATTAGTCCAGGAAGTTTTAATTCTTCTAATTGGCATTTCAAAGGATTAATACACCACTATCCAGAGAAAATCTGAAATGTTATTTTACTGAACCAAGACAGGAGCCGCAATCAAAACCCATGTATAAGTGTCAAACAGGAACAAGAAGAATGATGCAGAGCTGGGTATCCATGCATAATGTCACAATTTCAAAATACCAGAGTTAAAGAGGACATCTTAAAAGCTTCTGGGAGTGGCTAAGTGGAAGAGATAAGAATTTATTGCATTGTGCTTCTCAGTAGGAAAACCAAATTCTGGAAAACAGTAGCAATTATTTTAAACTCAGTTTTTTTTCTTTAATCTAGTATCTGATTTATTCCCAGCTATACTAGCAGTCAAACAAAACACAAAATAAAAATCTGTTTGTTGTGAGGACTCTGAAACTTTCCTCCCACATATGTTCACTGAAAAAATTTCTGAGGATATAATGCAGCTAAGGGCTTCCTTACTCTTTCCAGAACCTACATAGGAGTACAAAGGCAGACTTGTAAATTATGTTCTCTACTTTATGCCCCTTTTCTTCCTACCATTGTTTCCATCTTTATCTACAGCAAGGGAACTCACACCACCCATATAGAAACTGAAGCCTACGAGTCCATGTTCTATCCAATTCTCCTCAAGCGGGTTTCTACTGGCAGACCCTCAGTTCTCCTGAGAACTATGATCTGCCATTTTATACCATTTGAGTCAAAAGTTGTAAGTGTGCTGATAACACAGACCATGATCACTATACACATTAGGTATGAATTTACCGATCCCCTCCTAGACCCTCCCACCTATTTGAATTTAATGAGTGTTATTTCCATATGGACATATACATGTTAATTGATTAGTTCCAATTTAAGAGTGAGTATACGTGGTGTTTGTTTTTCCATTCCTGTAGCACTTGTCTTAGAAGAGTGGTCTCCAGTTCCACCCAAGTTGTTATAAAAGGCATAAGTTCACCATTTCCTTTTCTATGGCTGAATAGTACTCCATGGTATACATATACTAAGATGTGGTATATGTCTTTTTTAATGGCTAAATAGTACTTCATGGTATATATGTACTATTCAGCCATTAAAAAAGATAGACTTTAAATCTTTTTCATTTACTTGGAGTTGAAATACATTCTTCTTAGTAAAGTATTGCAGAAATGGAAAAATAAATATACAATGTATTTCTTAGTAATATGAAACCAGCATATAAACAATTACATGCTCAAATGAACAATGAAACACAAATAGAGGAGGGTAGAGGGAGACAAAAGGGAAGAGGAAGGATGATTGGCAGGAGGGAGGGCATGAAGAGGGATCTCAACTAATGTGCACATTGTGAGGGTGTATAACATGCTGCCTGGGTGAGGGCCTCTTTTACAGGAACTTTAGTGGAACTTACCCTGGAAGTGAGAACAATGTAATCTAAAAATTTGTGTCCCCATATTAATTTGAAAGAATAAAAGCCACATTTTGTTAATCCTCTTGGGTTGTTTCCACATCTTAGCAATTATGAATTGTGCTGCTATAAATGTTCAAGTGCCTGTGTCTTTTTTATAAAATGTTTTATCCCCTTTTGGTAAATGCCCAGTAGTGGGATTTTTGGATTGAATGATATGTTTGCTTTTATTTCTTTGAGACATTTCTAAATTACATTCCATAGAGATTGTATTAGTTTGCAGTCCCACCAACAGTGTATGAGAAACAGTGTTCCTGTTTCTCTACATCCATGCCAACATTTTTTGTTTTGGGACTTTTTGATAAAAGCCATTCTCACTGGACTTAACTGATGTCTCATTGTGGTTTTGATTTGAATTTCCCTGAATATTAAAGATGTTGAGCATTTTTTCATATGTTTGTTGGCCATTAGTATACCTTCTTTTGAAAAGTTTCTGTTCCTGGGCAGCATCCGTGGCTCAGTGGGTAAGGTGCCGGCCCCATATACAAAGGGTGGTGGGTTCAAACCCAGCCCCAGCCAAACTGCAACCAAAAAAATAGCTGGGCATTGTGGTGAGTGCCTGTAGTCCCAGCTACTTGGGAGGCTGAGGCAAGAGAATCACCTAAGCCCAGGAGTTGGAGGTTGATGTGAGCTGTGTGATGCCACTAAGGGTGATAAAGTGAGACTCAGTCTCTACAAAAATAAATTAAAAAAAAAAAAGAAAAGTTTCTGTTCCTGTCTTTTGATCACTTTTTAGTGGGGTTCTTTTATTCTTTTTCTTCTGATTTGCTTGAGTTCTTTGTAGCTTCTGGTTACCAGAAGTTTGTTGGATGCATAGCCTGCAAATATTTCTCTCATTGATTGATTTTGGGGTCTTCTTCATAAATTCTTTGCCTCAGATGATATGTAAAAGTGTTTTTCCAACTTCTTTTTCTAGAATTCTTATAGTTTCACATCTTACATTTAAGTTTCCTACCCATTATGAGTTAATTTTTGTGAGTGGTAAGAAATATGGATCCTGTTTCTGTCTTCTGCCTGTGGCTGTCCAATTATCCTAGCACACTTTATTGAATAGGGATTCTTTGCCCCAGTATAAGTTTTTGTTTGTTTTGTCAAATATCAGATGGCAATGTGAGGATGGTTTTATATCTGGGTTCTCTGTTCTGATATGTTAGCCTGTGTCTCTGTTTTTGTGCCAGTACCATGCTGTTTCATTGCTATAGCCTTGTAGTATAGCTTAATGTCTGATAAATTGATGCCTCACAATTTGTTCCTTTTGCTTTAGGTTATTTGGACTCTTTTGTAGTTCTATATTAAGCATAGAATGATTTTTTTCTAGAGCTACAAAAAATGACATTGAGAGTAATGAGGATTGCGTGAATCCGTAGAACACTTTGGGTAGTATAGACATTTTAATAATATTAATTCTACCAAAATCCATGAATATGATATATATTTCCCATCTGTTTACATCCTCTGCCATTTCCTTCTTCAACATTTCACAATTCTGCCTGTAAATGTCTTTCACTTCCTTAGTTAAATATATTCCTAAGTATTTATTTTCTTTGTTGCTACTGGGAAGGGTATAGAGCCTTTAATTTGGTTTCAGTTTGACTATTATTGCATATGAAGGCTACTGATTTGTGTTGCAATGATTTTGTAACTTAAAACTTTGCTGAATTTATTTATCAATTCTAGGAGTCTCTTGGAAGAATCTCTGGGGTTTTCTAGATACAAGATCATAGCATCAACAAAGAGGAATAATTTGACCTCTTCTTACCCCATTTGGATACCCTTAATTTCCTTCTCTTCCCTGATTTATCTGACTAAGACTTCCAGCACCGTATTGACAAGCGACCACCTTGTCTGGTACCAGTTCCAAGTGGGAATGTTTTCAATTTTCCCCATTCAGTATGAGGTTGGATGTTTTGTAATGAGACCACTGGGGTGACTCTTTTTCCATCACAGAGGACATTGGCAGACTACTGGTGCCATGGTTCCCCCATGGGTAAAGCAACCACATGGTGATGGTGTAGGGTCTCTGAAAGTAGAACAGCAGGGAGCCCAGAGGTGTTTGTGAGCAAAGCACTCCCCAGCCACTCCATGCCAGGTTGGAAGCTGCTGATGCAAGCAGGCACCCAGGGCCTGGGTTGCAACTCCACTGCCCTGGGTGCTGCCCCAGGCTTGAGAAACAGAACATCCAGTTTTTTGTTAGAAGTCTCCATGGCAAGTGTGGTATGGAATGGGATGACATCTTTCTGAAGAAAATGTCCCATTTGTTAAGCAGTTCATCTCCAATGAAAATAAAACCCAGTGAGTGAAACGTGTCCTCTGAAAGAAAAACCATGGCCTATATACCCTTAGTAACCAGGATCCTCTAGACTTGCCTTGAAGCTGGGTGTGCTACCTTTATGGATTGAAGATGGTCAAAAGCATGTGGTCACATTACTTCAAGCAAAATGCTGTCATATTTTAAAATACACTTAGGAGGAAAACCATAATGGAAAAATGGAAGCCCTCCATGAAGGAAGAAAATCTGTATCATGTTTCTGTGTAAGGGTGTATTCTCATTCCAAGAATAGTATATTTCATTGGTTTCAGATATGAATGCTTTTATGTTTAGTGAATATTCCACAACCACAACTTGCATTTGTACATGAAGTAAATTGTATATTTTGGAGCAGCAGTCTAACAGAGCCATTTTTCACAGAAAAATGGAAGACATAGATTGTTCGAGTACCTCCTCCTATGTCTGGAACAAGTAACTTTTCCTCTCTAAGTTGTGGTGTTTTTACATCTGTAAAATGGGGATAAAAGTACCACTTACCTAATAGGTTAATCACAAGGATGAGATGACATTTTTCAAATAGGCCTGGCGTGTAACACATTCAGTAAGTTTGCTTATTTTGTTATTGTTTGAAGTTTCATTTCACTTTCTTCCTATAGAAAATTATCTGAACACTTGACACCAATAGCATGTGTGGATTAATTTTATGTATTCTGGAAGGAACTTTTAGAAGTTGGGAGAAAGCTGTACATGAACCCACATCAGATTTTTTTTAATACAAAGCATCTTTTTTCAAAGTAGAACACTAATAGAATGCTGAGTTTGTAGTTTATATTTGAAAAATATGCCCATTAAGTGTCCTCTATTAGATGACTAAAAATAGAGAAAGCCTTTCTACAAATGGTGATGGCTTTCACTAATGAGTAACAAAACATCTTTAAATTTATTAGAAATTACCACTTATCTCTAAGACAAACTTTTTTTTCATTATAAATTATTTATAAAATAAACATGGCCAGAAATTAGGATAGTTGACATACTATCCAACTGTCAAAACTGGCAAGTGTTTGTCATGTACCTACTAACTAGGTACATTGAACATTTATTGCATGCTAGGTACCTAACCATTAAGCTTTTTACATTTGACATCTTATGTAACCTTTCCAGATTCTAAGGCTAAAGCAGTTTAGTAAATCACTCTCCAGTGGTTCTCAACCTTCCCAATGCCTCAGCCCTTTAATACAGTTCTCTTCCCACAGGTTGAGATCCACTGCTCTACACCATCCACTGGTAAGAGATAGAGTGGGATTCCAGACCTGTACTTCCTTAACTGTGCCTTGGTATCTGTCTTTTGGGGATTTGTACACTAGTGGGCAAGATAGACAGATAAATTCGCCATATTATAATCCAACAAGCACAGAAGCAGAGATAGCCAATTCTGCTTGAGGAAATCTCAGGAAGTTTCACAAGGAAGAGACCAGAAAGGAAAATAGATGTTAAAGGAATACCAGAGAGAATGGTCTCTGCAAAAACAGAAATACATGAAAGAATACGTGTGCTTGGGAAGAGAAGTAGGACGCGGGTGCATCTTAGTGTGTAGGCTGAGGCCAGTGGGGGAGGGTGGTGAAGAGGCAGCTGTCAAGGTAGAGTGAGAAAGAGTTCAGATTTCATCCTGTAAACTTTAAAGAGCTTTCTGAATTCTTTAACCCGTACAGTAACTTGCTTAAGTTGTTATCTTAGTTAACTACAATTAGAAAAGTCTGATTGAGGGAGGACTTTTTAGAAGGTTATTTTAAGAGTAGAGAAATGTTGATAAACCTTTTGAACCAAGGCAGTGGCACTGGAGTTAGAAGGGGCAGAGCTTTGTAACAGTCTGGGCGTATGTGAGTGTGTGGTGAGAGGACACAAGCATAAGGTTCTTAACTAAGCAAGTGGGTTAGTGCTAATACTGTAACCTGGGATAGGGACATGGTGGGGAAGTTTTGAAGAAAAGATATGTTTGAGGAGTTTACAGGACATTCTGGTGTACTTGTTCTATCAGTAGTGGAAAATTGTGATCAGGTGATTGGTGATCAATTGATAGGTGGTGTTGAAATCACTGAACTCTATTAAAGTGGATTTTTCACAGGTATTAGAGAAGTTAGCTATTGTTGCATACATGGTAGCATAATCCATTTATTTTCAATAAAGTTTTGTAGCAATATTTGTCCTGATATTAATTATTACAATTTATTTTCTAACAACTCAGGTTTCAAGTAATTCACCAGTAACTAAAAGCATTTATGAGAACTTTAAGAAAATATCAAATGTTTGAATTTTTTTAATGTATAAATGTACCAACCTTCATGTTAATAATTCTTTGGTTTCACAAATGTCACTGTTTTTCCTAATTGATTATACTTCTGTGTTTTTGTCATAACTAGCACCATCATCTTCATTTTCATGACTAATTTTGTAAATTTATGACTTTATGGCTTTGATATGTGTAAATAAAGCATCTTGTTGAGATAAAAGAAAAGTTATACCCCTGGATCATATCTATGATTTTTTATACTTAAGGATTTTCATCATTGGGAGGTAACTACTCTTAAAAGATATTTACCAAAATGAAAAATTATCAAAAATCAAAACTTTTCAGTTTTGCCAATTTCTCAGACTAGTCATTAAGGCCACACAGTTTTGAAATTTCATTTAAGCTAACCCTGGTACAAAATGAATACATTCCACTTTATTTTATACCATTTCCTTCTAGAAAGAAGTCATGAGTCAATGCAGATCTATACAACCTGGTTGAGGTTCTTATTCTCAAGAGAAGAATTTCCAGCTCTTTATAAACTTAAAAGAGAGTTTTCTACTAATCAATCCAGTAAAATATGCTTTGAAAATAGTTCCAAAGAACATTTTTATAATATCATTTACTACAATTTTGTTCTGCACAGATTTGTATATAACCTCACTTTTTAAATATTAAGAATGTATCCCTCATATCTATCTTTAATAGATCCATTTTATATCATAAAAATGGGAAACAAAGCTACCAAAGATAAAAATATCCTTTCATACTTCTCTTATTAACCAAAAAAGTAAAACACAAATGGCTATGCAAAAGTGAATACTCTTTGCCTGGTTGATTCAAAAATTAAAAAGAGTCTAGCCTGGCAGTCATCCAAGCACCCCACAAAAGCAAAAATAAATTCTCTGTTGATAAGCCTGACATTATCTCTCTCTGCCTTCAAACAATCACCCTGGCAAAAGGAAGAAAAGAAAACTACTAACAAAAACAACCAAAAGTAACCAATCAAATCTAAAAACCTAGAAAAGAATACTGATAGTGAAAGTATAAAAATCAGATTTTATAATTTCCATGGTTAAAATGCTTAAGTGAATGAAACACAAGCTTGAAAAATATGGAAATATGAATACTGATGAAGTAGATTTAATAGAGAATAAAATAGACTTTTTAGACATGAAAAATTCAGTAATTGACACCTAAGGGTGGCAACTTACATGCATCTAAAGAGATAATTAATGAGCTATTAGATTATTTTAAAGAAATTATGTAGGCTTGGTGCCTGATGCACAGTAGTTACGGTGCCAGCCACATGCACTGAGGGTGGTGGGTTCAAACCTGTCCCAGGCCAGCTAAACAACTGCAACAAAAAAATAGTTGGGTGTTGTAGCAGATGCCTGTAGTCCCAGCTACTTGGGAGGCTGAGGCAAGAGAATTGTTTAAGTCCAAGAGTTGGAGATTGCTGTGAGCTGTGATGTGATGGCACTCTACTGAGAGTGACATAGTAAGACTCTGTTTCAAAAAAGAAAGAAAGAAAGAAAGAAAGAAAGAAAGAAAGAAAGAAAGAAAGAAAGAAAGAAAGAAAGAAAGAAAGAAAGAAAGAAGGAAAAAGAAATTATGTAAACATATTATGGAGAAGTTAATTTCCTTTTCCATAACGATGGTATCAAGGTACTTTTTTTCTATTCTTCCCATTAAGCAGAGCTTAAAATCCTGCACATGATATATAAACTAAACGGAAGAAGAATTGGAAAGGGAAAAAGAGAAAAGGTAAACTAGTTAAAGACCCTGGAATCAAATAAATGACATAGTGGTTGAGTTCCCTGTGTTTTGTTTGTTTTTGTTTTTGTTTTTTAACATCTCATATGAGGCTTGACAATCAAGTTCCTGAACTTTCCACCATGTCCTTATGTTGGCAGCACTGTAAAAATAAGTAGGTAAGATTTCATAACCTTGGTATATCAGTGTCCCAAAGCTGTGTTTGTGTTGATGTGAGGCAGTATCTTGATGAGTGGCATTCATTATTGTATGTTTTTGTGTGCAATTGCAAGAATGTTGGAGCTTGAATTCAAGCAACAAATATTAAATATCTTGTTCAATTTAATAAGAGTGGAAAAAAATCAGGAATGGGTTAGGCCAACTTTATGGAGATAATATCATGAAGAAAACAGCTGTTTTCTGATTAAATCTTTTTCTGAGAGGAGAGAAAGTGTCACAGAGGTCAGGGTGGCCAGTAACAAACATAACTGATGAAAACATTGTAAATATTCATTCACTTGTGCACCAAAATCATCAGCTGATGGTGAGAAGCATAGCAGACCAAGTAAAAACCTTGATAGAAAAATAGGAAAATCTTAACTGTAAATCTTGGCATGAGAAAGGTGTATACAAAAATTGCCCAGAAAGAACTCACTGATGAACACTGTCTATAAGGAAGTTTTTACCCAGTAAACAAATAACTTTATTGGCACACCCTCCCTACTCACCTACTCTGGCCCCCAAGGACTTTTTTCTTTATCGCAAAATAAAGGAAACATTGAAATGAAGATATTTTGATGACATTCAGAACATCAACAGTAATACAGCTCTGATAGGCATTCTAGAAAGCATTCCAAAATTGCACTAAAGGGTGGACTAGACACTGGTATTGGTGCATAACTTACCAAGGGGTGTACTTCAAAGATGACCATAGTGATATTCAGCAAAGGGCTATGTAGCACTTTTCTTAGAATGAGTTCACAAATGGAATTGTCAGACCTCACATATCACAGACAAGGTGCCAGAAAAGCAGGCAACCGGAAACTCCAATGGATTCAGATTTTGTAAATGTCTGTTTTAAAACAAATACCATGAGTAGGACAAGAAAGGCGGTAACCATTTAGACAATAACCACTGTACTCCAGCTAAATGCCACAGGGAGGGGGGGAAGAAAACTTGTGACTTCACCCTCACTCCATTACTACTAGCAAATACTGATTGGGAACCTATAACTACATCACTAGACTAGTATAATTCACTCCAATTTTTCTACCAAGGTGGTGTTAAAGAAGGCTAAGTGGGGATCCAGGAATTTCATTTCCGCCAAGTGGTGACAAAAGCCACACTTTTCATCAATGTCAGTGGACACCATCTGGGGACCCTGAAATGCCAGCCTGCTCTGTAGTAATGAGGTAACATGTCTCTCCCTCTACACAAGAAGAACCATAGAGAGAAGATCTACTAAAAACAGATGACTGAAATAAGATCCAAGGTCTTACAATACTCCAAATGTCCAAGTTTTCTTTTTTTTTTTTTAACCACAAATCACTTCATGCCAAAACTTAAGAATATCTCAAATTAGAACAGGTAATCAATAGATACCAATACTGAGATATTATAATTACTTAAGTATTTTCAAGGAACCATATTTTTAATATATATATTAATGTTTACCATTATTTTATTATTTTTTAAGTTCAATATACAAATATCCATTGTATATCTTTACCAATTAGAGAATTAAAGTTAACATGACAACACAAAATATGAAAAACATAGAAATAATTCTTCAGAAATATATAATATTTCTACATGGAAAACTTCTAGCTTTATTCAAAATATAAAGACACATGTCTGTGTATGTTGCAAAATTGTTATTAATAATTTTTTATTTGTTAGGTATTCCGTCTGTTATAACTCAAGTTATTGTCTTTCTAGGGGTATCAGTATACCACATAGCAAATTCAGTTTGCTCTGGAGGTTCAAAAGGATTGTAGCAAACACCTGGCCCACTGGGGGTCACACATCTTATATTGGGTGTTATTATATATGCAAGTACCTTCAGGCTTTCCTGTATATTCATAATAAGGTAAATCAAAAACACAATTTTGGCAGTTTGTCTAGTTTGGGTTACCTTTTGGATACATTTTTCACAACCTTCATCATGTCTAGCACCTAAGATTAAAGAAGGAAGGTGAAAAAAATCCAAAACAAAGAATCAGTAATCAGTCCCAGCCACTGCTTCTCATCCTCAAGCTTTTGCCGTGCATAGACCAGTCAGCTCCTGATATGTGACTGGGGCAGGGTATCTGTTTTTCCAGGGTAAGATGGTAGGGAT
>CAUYQV010146447.1:0-20940 GCA_963574575.1 Galagoides demidoff
TTTTTTGAGACGGAGCCTCAAGCTATCCCCCTGGGTAGAGTGCCATGGCATCACAGCTCATAGCAACCTCCAACTCCTGGGCTCAAGCAAGTCTCCTGCTTCTGCCTCCCAAGTAGCTGGGACCACAGGCGCCCGCCACAACGCCCGGCTATTTTTTTTGGTTGCAGCCATCATTGTTGTTTGGCGGGCCCGGGCTGGGGATTCGAACCCGCCACCTTAGGTGTACGTGGCTGGCGCCTTAGCCAATTGAGCCACAGTCGCCGAGCCAATCCATCCATTTTAAGTACATAAGTATGAATGTTTTAGTGAATTTATACAGCTTTCTAGAAAGTTCTATAAATAGAATCATAACTACCTGTGGTCCTTTGTGGCTACTTTCACTCAGCATAATGTTATTAAAGTAACCCAGGTTGCATCATGTAGCAATAGTTTGTCACCTTTTTACTGTGAAATATAGGTCAGTGTAGGGATGTATCACATTGTGTTGATTCATTCTACAGCTGGTAGACCTGCGGGTTGGTTTTGGTTTTACTGTATAAATGATGTTACTATGAGCATCCACACACAAGTCTTTACCTGGACATTTATGTTCGTTTCTCTTGAGTAGATACCTACCAGTTGAAATTTCTGGGTAATAGGTGAGTTTATGTTTAGTTCTTTTTTTTTTTTTGGCCAGGGCAGGGTTTGAACCCACCACCTCTGGCATATGGGGCCGGCACCCTACTCCTTTGAGCCACAGGCCCTGCCCTATGTTTAGTTCTTTGGGACATTACCAGACTGTTTTCCAAGGAGGCTGTGCCATTTTACGTTCCTGTCAACTACATACGAGGGTCCCAGTGTTTTTGAGTCCCCACCAGCACTTGGCATTATCAGCCTTCTTTTTTATTTCGGCCATTCTGACATCTGTGTAGAGCCAGCTTACTGTGGTTTTAGACTTTCCACAGTGACTAATGGTGTTAAGCATCTTCTTATGTGCTTATTTGCCTTTTATATTTTTTGATGAAACGTCTGTTCAGATCTTTTGCTTGTTTTGCATTGGATTGTTTTCCTTCTTTCAAGGGATTAAGGGTTTTGGAGCATTGCAATTTTTTTTTCTGTAAGTTCAAAATTATTTTCAAATAAAAGATTAAAAAACAATTCTAATCCCTCCTCAGGCCTCCCCCCTCCACCATAATGGCACACCCAGGAATTGTCTCGTAGTGTGGACATCCTCACTACTACCCTCATCAAAGGATGCAAAAGGAAGGGCATGGTTAGATTTTACATCTTTCCCAGAAATAGTCATTGTCTGGTAACAGCACAAGGGATCTTTTAAAATCAAGACCTTCTCCCTGATTATTTTGTGTCTGAATGGGGAATTGTTGGTTAAAATGTCCAGATGTTGGATACAGACAAATAGGAAAGTGCTCATGATTCTCTCCGTTTCTTCCAGTGCCGCAGACGTGACTCAGCTTCCTCAGCCTTTTCCCTTTGAGTATAATCAGGAGTCACTTGCTTTGTATTCACCCAGCAGTGTAGGGAAGAGTATGAGGTGGGAGCGTGAAGCAGAGATGTCTGACCACCACTCTGCACACTCTGCAGCGCGGACACAGGGGACACCACTACTGCCCCACCGTCCACTCCACTTGGCTTCCTGCACCATCAGCCCCGCTTATAGGAGCCATCTCTCCTCACTGTCCCCTAAGTCCACTACTTCTTTCTACTATTTCTCAAAAAATGAAAGTGAACCAAACACAGGCCTATAGTGAATTGACTGAGTTCAGACAGAAATAAATGGGTTAATCGGCCAATAGCAAATGAAATTAAGAACAGTGGGGTAGAAAAGAAAGATATTCCAATCCACTTGTCATGTCCCCACTTTGGTCCAGTTGGCTTTCAATTTTTCAAATATTTAGTAAGAGCCAACTATTCATTCATTCCTTCATTCGTTATGGACATCCCACATGCACTGGACACTGTCTGAGGCTGGGGATTTAGCAATGAACAAAAGTGGCAAATCACCTTCCTCCCAGAAGCCGCCATCCTAGTGAGAGAAATAGATGAAAACAAGTCAGCAAATAAATACGCAATACATGTTAGGTTATAACAGGCATTACAAAATGAAATAGAACATAATAAAGGAATAGAGACAGATGGGTTCATAAAAATTCTAGAAGAATGTACTCCAGAGGATTAATCTGTATAGAGTTTCAAATTTATACCTTCTAAATTTTCCAGAACAAACATTTGTTGCTTTTGCAATAAAAAGTTATTCTAAATTTATAGAAAGCATTGGATTTGAATGTCCCACAGGATGAATTCCAGTACCTGTTGTACCATAATTTGGTAAGAAAAATACTGAAACACATTCAAATGGAAAATAATACACAGTTTTTATTAGCTGGGGTGTGGTTTTAACATGTTTTAGGAATTGTTGGTATCTGGAAATATAAGATAAGTAATTACAGAAAACCAGACATGTTTATGAAATGCCTTCCAGATGGGTAATTCAAAGTGATGAATAATCTCTTCCAGTCTCAGTAAGTGGCAAAATGTGCTAAATAGGTCAATGGAAAAATAGTGGCTTTAAACGCAGGAAACAAAGATCATGCTATTTGAGCCAAAACGCTCTTTCTGATGTTATGTGTTTTGTTCTGTTTTTACCGGCAAACGGAGTGCTAATATGTGTTTATGAGGTCACACAATAAAATATAAAAATTTTAGTTATTTGGTTAGCTTGACCCAAGGAGATGAGGAAGCTTGGAAAAAACAGACAAAACTACATCAGTGTGAGGCCCCGGGGCTGGTGTGTGGTAGGTGGATGGTGCCGGGCTGCGCGCTCGCTCACTCACTCCTGCCCTGCTCCTCCTCCCTCCCCTCACGCTCCCACAGCCTGACTCTGCCTAGTCACTGATTGACATCACCGTCCACAAAAGGTGACATGTTTATTTCCTAACATCACCGCTGATCATACCAACAACACTCAGAACAACTGACGTGGGCACACAACACCTTCACCAAGACACCCACCAGAGCCTCTGCTTCTCAAACTGTTACAGTTATCCAATCTCTGGTCTATATTTATTTTAAAATCCACTTGACCATCTCTGGTGCTGGAATAAACCAAATTCTACTCCAGTATTAAGTTTATTTCCAACAGGTTTCAAAGCAATTGCTTGATCTCAACCACTCTGAGGCTTGCTTTTTATGTATTAGTTTGTTTTTGAACTTACTTATTGAGTCCAACAACCATGAATGCAATGTTCACTTTTTTATTTTGTGTTCCTGGACAAACTCATTGCTGACAAGTCAAATTATAGCAGTTGAAGCAAGGCCTATCACAAGGCTAGAATTCTATTTACAAAGATGAGCAAAAGTTAGTTTTAAAGGATGATAGTAATCGATAAAAGTGAGAGAAGGTATGTAGAGGAATGTTTGAGATTAGCCAAAAAATAATATATTGCCTCCTTTTTTTCTTATAACAAATACTAGCTTCACTAAAAATAATCCATTTCTTTTTATGTAACTACATTTTGCATTACGCTACCTCAGTTTTGCCATCAATAGATTGACTAGGCTTTGTTTTAAAAAGCTGCTTTCTTTTTCTCCTTTGACTTTTAAAAAGCAGAAGTTGCGCGTTCAGTGTGGTATTTGCTGATATGTGAGTATGCGTGTGGTTTTAATTTTTAGGTTTGTTTCCCCTCAGCCTTTTCTTTCAGGGAATGTGAATCATAGCTCTATTTTCATTCCCGAGCACCGTGATTCACGGCCATCTACTTCCTCCAGGCCAAGAGCCTTCTGGGACCCTGATGAGTCACTGCTGAGGGAGGCACCTTGCGCGCCCAGGGGGAGCCTGGGCTCAAACAACTGTCTTCAGGGGGAAGATGAAAGTCGCAGTAGCATCTTCCTTCAGGGAAGTAATAAAGCCTCGCTCTGGGCTTCCCAGCAATCCGTGGATCCAGCTTTATACTATACAGGCAAATCTGATACTGAAAGACAAATGTATCATTCGGGTAAGATTTGGGGGCACGCTTTTGCCCCCAGGAAGCAGACAAGAGAGTTCACAGAGTTGGGCACAGTGGCTCACGCCAATACTCCTAACTACTCAGCTACTCCAGAGGAACAGCCGACAGGATCATTTGAGTCCAGAAGTTCCAGGCTGCAGTGAGCTATGACAACCTGGGCAACAAAGCAAGACCCTGTCTGGGGAAAGAAAAAAGAGAGAGAGAGAGAGTGTATTGTAGCCCCCTTGCCCGTGGCACATGAATAATGTTGTGGATGGCTCTCACTATATTAGTATAGCTTGGAGAAACTTGGAACAGGTTCATTTATCTCAAACCTATTTTTATCAACCTACCTGAGCCTGATTTCAGCAAATTTCAAGCTGAAATTCAAATTTCAGGGGAACATTCTTTATAAGCTAGACTTACAAAAACATTCTTTAATCATTCTCGGTTATTCTTGATAGGTTCCCACTTGCAGTTAGCATTGCCAGTTGACGGGGTGTGACCACCGATTCTGCAGGTGTAGATACCTCCCTGTCTCCATTTGCGGGCTTTTAATCCAGTGATTTTCAGCCGGTTTGTGCCAGGACACACTGGTGTGCTGCGAGAGGATCTTAGGTGTGCTGTGAAAAATTTTAAAGATCATTCATTTAAAAAAAAATTTTTTTTGATCAACATGATTTAAGTGTGCCATGGAAGTTAAACTACGGGTTCAAGTGTGCTGTGAGATTTTTTTTTTTAAGTTGAAAAACACTGCTCTAACCTGAGGATGCTTTGGTGCTATCTCTGCAATGAAGATAACTCTAACTTTCCGGTTCAGAGGAAAGCCTCTACAAGTTTAAGGAATTAATGCACTTTAAAGACAGGGGCAAATGGTTAATCCGTTTTATAGGTCAAACAAGGTATCAGAAGATCAAATTCCCATCTGCATCGTGGGTAGCGTCGCAAAAGTTTTTCCACCTTGCCAGGTCTCGGGTTGCTCATAAGTCAGTTAGCAGAGAGAGTTAGTTGGGGGTGGGAGGGTGTCCAAACAAGAAACAGGGCACCCCAGAGAGAGGCTGGACATGACTGACAAGAAATCAGAACAGGGCTACATAAAACAAACCTGGTCGAACATCAGGTGCACACCTAGGAGGCCTGACCCCTTAACTTTTGGAGTCAGACTCGCCACTCTGTCCTGCTGAGACAGGGAGCTCTTCTCTGGATGTTTCTGCTCTCACGGGTCCTGTTGAGCATCTCTGGCAGCCCTGGGTGGCAGAGGTCATTGTAGCCTTCCAGATGGAATTGGAATTTTGTGTTGGCATGCTGTGAGGGGAGGGCTCCTCAGTGCAGATCAGGAGAGCCAGTGTCCCACCCCGGCTCTGATTCTGAGCAGCTATGAGAACCTGGGGACATGATGCAGCCTTCTCCACCTCACTATCTTCCTTGATGGAATTGGACAAGGGAGACATACACCTGAAGACCTCGAGGGCTACACATAAAAGGGCTCTGAGGCCCCACATTGAGAAATAGTGCCACCACTGATAATCTACCAAAGGGTTCGATGCTAGAGAGAGCCGTCAGCATGCAGGGTCTCTGCCATCCACTTGCCCAGGAAGCTGTCTGCTTGCTGCCCGTGTTCACAGCTCCCTAGAACACTATGACTTGTGAAGTCTAGAAGGCGGTGTTTGTGGGTAGTACTGTGAGAAACTAGCTAGCCTGAACACTGGCCAGAAAGCTTCTCAGGCGGAGAACCAGAGTTAACTGCCAGGGGAAGCCCAGGCCCTGGGCTGGTCCTGGCTTGCTCATCTGTGAACTGCCATGCCCATGAGCTGATCTGCTGTGGGAGTGAATGCCCAGGGGGGAAGCTGGAGTGCTCTTTACTGTTCTGGAAGTTGTGAGCCAAGAAAAATACATTGCTTTTTTTGACGAGCTTAGAATTAGAGCGACAGCGAACGGTCTTAGTGATTATTTCTCACAGATCTCTGTTCTGAAGCTAGAGGCCTCTCTAGAAACCTGACTGGCCCCTCTTCCTCCAGTCAGTCCAGGGGATGCGGTGAAGCGACTGTCATAAAGCCTTTCTCGTTTCAGTTTCCATTCTCACTGGAATGTTAAGTTTTGTTTATCTCATTACTCCTGGCTGTCACCATGAGGAAGTTTATTTTCAGTGTAATTCAAAGGAAGTTTGTTCTCTCTAGCTTTTTATTTATCCCATATTTTAGCCAATTTTATATTGCTAAGTTATTTGTTTATTATTCCTGAAGGCAACAAAGATGTATAGACTAGTATCCTAAAATATTTCAATTTTTCTTTTAGAAAAACTTGTGATCACTAGCAACTCTCAATTTTTTATAACTTGCTCTTTCATTACTTACTGTCCCCCAGAGATTAACATTTTAAATAAATCTCTCCAAGTATTAATACATATTCCCCCTAGATAAAGATTTAATAATAAAAATGAAGATAGTCACTCCAATACAAAAATGTGCAAAATACATGAATAGGCAATCACATAAACATACAAATGAACAATAATTCAAACACTGCATATTTACTATGTACTGAGCATGATTCTAAGCACTACTTGTATCAAGTCATTTAATTTCATAATAACCCTATATAGGAGACTCTGTCCTGATCCTTATTTTACAGTGGAGAAACTGTGGCCTTCCTTTGATCGAACATACTCATTTTTAGTTATCTCAGAACCCCACTAAAAGGACAGTCAAGGAGTTTTTTGAAGGCATAAACCCACAAGTTTAAGAATAGTAGGAGAGGTGATGACAGCAAACATACTTTTGGATAAATAGTAAATGACCCATTGAACAGAAACTAGGAAGCAATTTCTACTGCAGAACCCCAGAAAGCAAAAGAATTGTCAGCACAAGTTACCTCTGTAAGTTGGAGTAAATGAGGTTAAAAGCCTGAGCAAGACTGCAACCCCATCTCTACTAAAAATAGAAAAATTAGGCTTCTGTAGTCCCAGCTACTCAGGAGGCTGAGGCAGGAGGATCGTTTGAGCCCAGGAGTTTGAAGTTGCTATGAGCTCTGACATCATTGCACTCTACTTGGGGTAATAGAGCAAGACTCTGTCTCAAAAAAATAAAAATAAAAAAGAAACAATCAAAACCCCAGAGACCTTCTTCTACTCCAACAGAAAGTAAAACAGAGGGTCTTTGCATGGAGGACACCAGGAGCTGCTAAGCTAAGGACACTATTAAAAAAAAGTTTGGGTGGCACCTGTGGCTCAGTGGGTAGGGCGCAGGCCCCATATACCAAGGGTGGTGGGTTCAAACCCAGCCCCAGCCAAACTCCAACAAAAACATAGCTGGGCGTTGTGGTGGGCATCTGTAGTTCTAACTACTTGGAGGCTGAGGCAAGAGAATCACCTAAGTCCAGAAGTTGAAGGTTGCTGTGAACTGCGTGACACCATAGCACTCTACCCAGGGCAATAAAGTAAGACTCTGTCTCTAAAAAAAAAAAAAAAGTTTAATAAATAAATGTTTAAACATAATAATTTAGTGAATAGTACCCTTTGATCTAGTCAGCTCCTAAAATGTGGGCAACCAGACTTAAGTCTTCTTCTAGCAATAGACCAAAAAAATTCTTCTCTGGGAAATCAGACCAGTTTAAGAGAATAAAATCAAATATACTGACACTATTATCCCCCCACCCTCACTCTGTCAAACCAAATCTATTAGCTAGATTTCCTTACAGTAAAGTTCATAGCTGACAAGTCTCATTTGTGTGCTAAGAGCTTCCAGTCCATGCTTTGGTGTGCCACTACTAAATGTGAGAAAAATAACTAAAGATAAAAAGATATCTGGGGAAAGATAAAAATCAAAACAAACATAAGGGGGAAAAAGGAACTTAGAGGAAACCAAGAAAATTTAAAAAAAAATCTGTCATTTAAATCCTTAGGTAGGAAAAGATATTACATCCATAACACATGAAAAGGATCCTAAAACAAAGGAATATTTAGAGAGAACAAAAAAACTTAACAAACAATATGAAAACAGAAGATGTACAAAAGCTAGTTGAGAAAATTTGCCAGAATGCAGAGCAAAACTGCAAAGATGTGGAAATGAGAGAGATAAAAACTAATCTAGGAAATTTCATATCTGAATAATTGGACTTCCTGAAAGGAAGTAAGTGAAATTAAGAAGAGGCAATAATTAATAAAATAATAAATCAAAATTTACAAGAATTAAAAGACATGGTTCTCCAGATGGAGAGGGCCTACAACTACCCAGTACAGTAGCTGAAAATAGGCCTACATTAAGGCATATCATTGTGAAATTGGAGAACACTGGAACAAAAAGAAAAAATCTGTACAAGCCTTCAGAGAGAAAAAGTCAGTTACTAAACAGTATCATAAATCACAGGGCTTCCGACTCTCAAATAATAGTGGAAGCTAAAAGATAGGGAAGCAATCACCTTCACTGTTTCCCAAAAGAAAAGCATTTCTAAACCAGAATTTAATACCCAGCAAAACTACCACATAAAAAATTTTATCTAATAAAAAATTAGATAAAACTTGCAACATTGTTTAAAATACAAATACAGTAAAAATCAAGCCTATCAGTTTGTTAAATGTGTTACGGTATGACAGGAATGCACTATCAGTGTGAAAAGGATGAGGTGGATGTATTTGTTTCATGTTTCTTTAACATGAAAAGATGCCCATGTTATATTATAAAACGTAAAATGCACATCACAGGACAGTACATACAATGGGATCCCTTCATGTAAATATGTGTGTGTGCATGCACACACATGCATGGGGGCACACACACACAAATTCTGGAAGAACATAATGGTTAATGAAATTTGTTTCTAGGTAGGAAGGATTAGAAGGTCTCAGTCAGATCAGGTTGCCATAACAAAATACAGAGGCTGGTGGTTTAAACAACAGAAATGCATTTCTTTTGGTTCTGGAGGCTGAGAAGTCTGAGTTCAGGGAAGTGGTATTGTCAGGTTCTGGGCCCCGCTCCTGGCTGTGCAGATAGCCACCTTCTCACTGTGCCTTTACATGGTAGAGAAAAGAGAGCAAGTAAGGCGCTGTTGTTGCTTCTTAGAAGGGCACTAATCCCAGCATGAGGGCCCCACCCCCATGACCTCATCTAAACCTAATTACCTGCCAAAGGTTCTATCTCCACATACCTGCACATTGGGGTTAGGGCTGCAACATATATTCACATTCAGTGCATAGCAGAAGGAGATGCTCCCTTTTTATTCATATTTTTTGTGTGTTTTTAATTTTTATAAAGTATATTTACTTCTTAATGATTGAAAATATATTTTCATTTTAGAAACAAAAGCATACAGCTGTAAGTGATTAGCAATGACATCTAATTGCTTTCTATTTGTAGAGGCAATCAAAGAGATTGAGATGACTTTCCCAAGGCCACATAAATGCAAATACAAACTCAAATTCAAGTCCGGTGCCCTTTCTAAAGAAACATGTTACAAACTACTGTAATCATATAACAATATTTAAGTAAAACAATGACATTTCATGGTTTTCATTAAATTCAAAAGGCTGAAACAAACAACTCAAAATGTGTCCCCACGATTCCAGGCACTCTGTTGCCATTTTCACATTGACACTGGTTTTCACTGCTAATTCCAGGGGTTTTGACCTCGTTTTGTGACAGTCATCAAAATTAGTAAAATCTGATGGCTGGGATTATGACTGTGTCTTTGTAATGTGAAACCATAAAACAAAGCTTGATTTAAGTGAGGTCATTTTGGCAGTGAATGGGCAGATCTAGTTTTAATGGAATCCATTCCAGCTTTTCTCAGTGAGATTTTAAGGTTTTAACTTAGCACCAAAAAGCAAAGTAATGCACAGCAGACTTTTAAATTGTCATTTTCTCCCTAAATCCCCTTGAAACACAAATCAAAAATAATTTATTTTAGGAAACCTGAAAACAGTGGGTCAGGGAGGGGGCAGGTCAATCCTGTTGCAGATTTGAAGGGAAGTTGGCCAACCGTGGACCTCTGTGGAGCAATCCAGGGGTCTCCCTAAGTGAATATAGCGTTACATGAATATACACTGGGATCCAGGTCAGACTGGGTGGCCCCTGGCTTCATGTGAATTCTCTGTTTATCTGAATCCCCTGGAAGGTTTGTGTGAAAACTGCCCCCAAAGTTTCCGATTCAGTCGGTCTGGGCTGGGGCCTGGGAATTTGCATTTATAGCTACTTCTCAAGTTCAGTATGTGCTGGTAGCCAGCTCTGGAGGTGGGGTACGGGGACAGTATAAGGTAGCAGTTGACTCAATCACATCACAAAGCCGACGTAGAGCAATAGCTAAAGTTTATTTGGCTTTGGTAAAGGCAGCTGAGACTCAACAGGCATCTGCAAAGAGCAATAGTGCTTATCTATTAAAGGTTTTAGGTAGGTAGGAGGGGGAGAGTGTTACTTTGGTGTGCCAGTGACTGTTGCCAGGTACCGTTCCAGCTGGCTTCCCACTGAGACCGTTCTGTTCATTTTGGTTTAGCCCTCGGGGAAGCCATCATGTTCACTAGCTCCTTCTGGCTGGGTTCCAGAGCAGGGTGGTTTCAGCAGAGGTCACTGAACAGCCAAGATGGAGTGCTTTATGCTCAGAATGGGGCGGCCTCTGCTTGCTCTGCTGGGGAGTTCCTCCAGCCCACCTGGCACACTGCAGGCCTGGTGTATAGCATTTGCTGACTTCCCTATGCTGTAAATACTCCCACCAAGTAGCTTAACAACCAGGTTGCAGAATTTCTAAAGCTGGCCCTTTGGATGCCATTGGAGGAGCCTCATCTCTCTCCCCTAGTGACCTTCACTTTCCTTCTTGGAAGAATAAGCCTCAGGCAGAAAAGGGAGCTTCCAAGACTGTTTTCCCACACCATTTTCAGAGGGAGGCACGTGTACCCTTGGCTGAGCGTAAGATGATTCCTGATGAAACATCTTTTTTGAGAATAAGAATTTATCTCAAGATCGTTTTGAATCCAGGTATCTAGCATATCAAATGGCACCATGGGATGGCACCATGACTGTCATTTAGGAGGAGTCACAGTGAAGTATTCTACACATATGGCAAAATTAGTGCAGGTGCAGATTTATGGTGTGTGCAGGGACACTCAAGCACCCTTCAGGCCCCCGTGCCCAGAGTCCTCTCTGGGACCTGGGGGCATTGTGCTGTAGTAATTTTGTGGTTCTGTCTCATAAAAAGGCCTCCCAAATAGAATGAACCTCAGGTCCCTGAAGCCTGGATCTGACTTTGTAGTAATTATAGGAACTTCGTAAAGTCTTAGGAAAAGAGATTTTTGTTGGGTTCTTGCTTTCAGGAACACAATAAGAGCCAAGAAGGGAAATGTCCTTTAACAGTTTTTTTTTTTAATTTCAGATTAATATAAGGGCACAAACAATTAGGTTGCAATGTTTGCGTTTGTTACCCAGGAGGTGTGCCACATGCCCTGTTATTTGGCTCATTCCATTTCATGGGAGCACACCAATCCTCCTCTCTCCTCCTCTTTAACAGTTTGGGAAAAGTGAACTTGAGACATGAGTTACAGAAACTCAGCGAGGACTCACCAATCATTTCCAGGTGGAGAGGAATAGGCAAAGGCCCCCTCTTAAATGAATGCAAGCTGACACCAAGAGCCCTTCTCCCAGCAGACGGCACCCCTCCCCCAGCTGCAGCGAGGTTAAATGCTAGTGCCACTCAGTAGAGACCAGGAAGACACATTTAGCAGGGCCCTGACTGACACAGGTGTGAAAGGCATCGCCCCACCACCCCTCAGTGGGATGGCTCTGTGCTGTGGTTCATGCTCTTGAGCTCCCCCTAGGGTCAGACCAAAGCTGTCTCTCCCTGCTACCACACCTACTGTCCTCACATTCTTATAAAACACTCCCAGTAAGACCCACATCAGAATCCCCACCTCCAGCTCTACTTCATTTAGGACCAAGCCTTTCTCAAATGATGGCAGACCTGTACTTGACCTTCCCAAGCAACCAGTGTCTCTCTGCCTCTAGGACGGTCCATTCCCTGTGTGTGTGTGATTCTGACCATCAGGGAGGTCTTCCTTGACCAGTGACTCTCTGCCTCCAGGATGGTCCATTCCCTGTGTGTGTGACTCTGACCATCAGGGAGGTCTTCCTTGATCAGTGGCTCTCTGTCTCCAGGATGGTCCATTCCCTGTGTGTCTGACTCTGACCATCAGGGAAGTCTTCCTTGATCAATGGCTCTCTGTCTCCAGGACGGTCCATTCCCTGTGTGTATGTGACTCTGATCATCAGGGAGGTCTTCTGTGGGCTTGAGCCAGGAACATTGGTTTTAAGAAGACGGTTCTCTTCCCCACCCCACACCCTTTCCCTGCCTTCTCTGAACCTGAACTCTCCAGGCCATCAGATAACCCTTCTGTAGCCGGGTTCCTGTACTTCTACCTTCCTGGTTCCTTCCTCACCTTGGTGCAGTGTGGCAGAATTCCACCATTGGTGCCCCCAACACTGAGCCCTACTTTTACTGTTTCAGAAGGCCGAGGACTCAAAGAACAGGATTTCTGCCAACAAAGACCCTGCTGATGTCCGTCAGGGATTCTGGCAGCTCCACCATCTTAAGCTAATAGTCACCCCAGCCCACAATCCCTCTGACATCTTCCTGCCTTCCTGCAGTCTGTCCTCAGGGAGGGTCCCCTGCACCCTGCTCACAGGGGGGTGCACTTCTGCTGCATCTAATTTCATATCCTGTTTTCTCAGTAGATAATTATATATCCCCAAATACATCATCTGGCCCCATCTCTCCAAAGTATGTTACAAATATCACTAGACATGGTCCCAAAGATTTTTAGATGGAACTCAGATGCCCATTTTTGTATTTTTATTTCATTGTTTATTTTGAATTCTTAGGAACTTAAAATTGTTTTAGAAAATATAATTAGCACATCAAAGCTATTAATATCTTTTGATATAAATTTAAGTTAAAAAGCGCATTGATTCACTTTAATCAAAGTCTATAACCCCCAGTGGCACACAGTGGCAGGATTGGAACAGCAGCATGTGGATGGCTGATGCTTAGGGAACACTGATTCCAAAGGTCAGCATCCCTACCCTCTGGTTAACTTTTAATAAACATCCTGAGCTGGGTGGGTGTGGCAGTAATCCTGGGGTCTGCCCCTGCTGGATAGAAACCCACTGCCTGGAGCTGCTTGTGTGCGGGCATTTCACTATCTGGCTGTCCCGTCCTATGCACAGTTTCCATCTTGATAAAAAGATGTCATTATTTGTCAACTCCTTTTTTTGAAATTCAGATCCACATTACAGGTTTTCCCTAATCTCCTGGTCATATGGCCCTGCCAAATACATGAGTATGGCTAAGCCGACATCGCTTGTCTGGGGAAAGCTGAGATGACCCCTGGAGATGACCACTGATTGCCTAAGATATACTCCGTCACAGAGGGGCCCGAGTGGACTCGTTTGCAGAATGACCCTGGAGCCCACAGCTTCACAGCTGGAGGAGTCCATCGCTTTTTTTGCTTTTGAAACCAGGGACCGACATTATCTACCAACTTAGTCCAGCATCTCTCTGATTCTGAACGCTTGAAGATGATCACAGATGATCTCATGAACATTTTATTTTTAACCGTAGCCTGGCACGTGATCCCTCCACTTTGGAAGTGGAGATGCCTCCAGAATACCCGCATGCCCTCTGACCATCTCAGGGACGTGGGACCCGATCCTGCTGGGTGATGCCACCCTCTCTTCTCCTCCTACAGCCTCAGTTGCTCATCTCATGTCAATCACTTCAGTGGGCAAGGGGTTTAGCAAATTTGCTTTCTAAAAAAATTCTGCTGCCAGTCAGCCTCATTGTGTTCCCAAATCACCTTTACAAACTTATTTTATGGTTTTATTGAGCTTTGTTTCGCTTGTAAGCCGCCGCTCTCCTCGGCTGTCGGCCTCTAGACTGCATTCGAGCGGATCCGTTTCTCTCTTTGGGACTCGCCTCTGGACCCTCCCTCCCATCTGTGTCGTGCTGTGCACTCATCCCACAGTTGTTGGTAGCAAACACATCTTCTCGTGACACCCCTCCTTCTTAGCTTATGACTTGTTTGTGTTGTCTGCACCCCACTTTCAAGAACTTCCCATTCTGCTTGATGGGAAGGAGGACTCTTTTTTATAGATTCCAATTCACTTTTGAACTTTTTGAGCTCTCTTCTCATAAACCACAAAGTCCTCAGCCCAACCAGCTTCTTACCCCTCCCTGCCCAGAAGCGTAAAGATGACGTGAGAATTGCCTCCCACAATGCCCATCACTTCCACTTCCCCAGGGAGTTCCTCCAGATTATTCAGAATGAAGTTGAGGAGAGCAGCCTCTCCCCAGCTCTCACCCTTCTGAGAGCTGATCTGTCGGGGTAGGTGAAGAATGTGTTGGAGGGGGCGGGTGTTCTCGTCCAGGGAGACTGAGGGAGTGTGTGTGCTCAGTCAAGCCCACTTGTCCTTCTGCCTGATTTTAGTAGCAGGAATGAGTCACTCCCTCCCTGCACCTGATGGTGGCTGTGGCACCCTGTCATCACGGTACATTTTTGTTTTTTCCTCCATTCATCTCCATTATTTTCCAACATGAAAACTAGCGTGTCATAATAGATGCACAGATGTATTTGTTCTTGACTTATAGAGACAGCTTTCCGCTCTCCAGAAAACAATCTATTTCTTATGAACAGAACATGACAGAGTTCTCCCTGTCATATTCTCTCTTTCTTTTGCACTGAGTACCTCCTTTTTATTTTTTTAATCAATGCTATAACTTCATTCTTTGACTTTTTATTAATTTCTTTTCAAATTAATGGGGGGGGGGTACAAATGTTTAGGTTATGTTGTTTTCACTTCCAGGGTAAAGGTCCAGTTGTAAAAGCCCCTCACCCGGGAGCGTGTTATACACCCTCACAATGTGCACAAGAGGTGAGATGCCACCTCATGCCCTCTCTCCTTCTGCCAGTCGTCCTCCCTGTCATAGTCTCATCGAGGGCCCCAGCTGGTAAGCTCGCTGACTCCTATGAGGTTCTGTGCAGCCGATCATTCCCCTCCCACCCCTACATCCCGGTCTACCTTCGGGCTCCGCTCTGCATGGTGACCAGGCAGCCCACCCTCCACATCGCTCAGACTCCCTTGAAACTGGCTTCCCAGTGTGAAGCCCTGGTGAACATCAAGGATAGAAGGAAAGTATCATTGATTCAGATTTGTGCCTCAGTAAAATTAGAGATGATCATTTCCAGAGCATAGAAACATCTGGAAATGACAAGCCCACTAGTGCTGAGTTGCTGTTGAAATTACCACCCATAAAATGAGAAGAAACATTGGGGAGAGGTCCGTGCAGGCTGCGGCCGATCTGGTTCTTGAAGAGCCGTGAGTGTTTTCCTGGCCGGTATGGTCATGATAAACATGCTGGGAACATGGAACATGATTTTTATTATAAAATGTTGGCAAAATAAGTAGGTGTAACTCCCCTGGGAGGACTGAGACCCTTTTATGAACTTATTTCAGAGAGAAGGTTAAGCCCATCTGGCACTCAAGATTGTAACAGTGTAACTTCCCTGATCTGTTGACTCCATCATGAATTTGGCATTCAGGGAGCATGTTCTACAAACATGTATAGACCATGACTGTTCCAAGGAGGGTGAAGAAATGTGAGAGCTTTATTTGGTAACCTTGTCATAGTAGATAAAGCAAATACATATGAAAAGTTAAATAATGATAATTCAAATCACAACACCCTAGACACAGACTTGTAAAATGTGTTTATTGGTTCTACTGTCCAGGTAATGTTTCCTGCAGTGACTTCTGTGCCGTCCACTGTGCGCTTGGCAATGCTCCAAGGGCCTCACCTATTTTGATACATTTCATCCTCACACTATGTCCCTGAGAGTGGGCCTGCAGACTTGCTAAAGCAGATGTGATTGCCCCAGGTGCCAGCTGCTGTGTTCTGTCACCCGTCACTGAGTTTCAAAGCCCAGCAGAGATACAAAGGTAGGTTCACTCCCGAGAGACAGGGGACTCCTCTGACAGCTGTTCCTGGCTCTATGGCTTCCCAAAGGCCTTGCCAACCTTTCCCAGCCTGTGTGGTCTAGGGTGCTCTCCCCACCCTTTCTTCCTTCCTTCCTTCACTCCTACACGGGGACCAGACCTACGTCATAGCTTGATGGCTCCCTCAGCCCCCGAGATTCCCTCCCTATTCGCCTCAAGGGCCCTCCGAGAGCTAGTTCCTAGAGAAAGTAAAGGACTCCCCATGGGCATGCCTCTCAAAGGCACACCGATCAGCAGAGCCCACGCCTCCACAGCCGCCTCTGTGGGGCTCTCATGCTCTGGGCCATATCCACCTGCCCTCATCACCGCAGAGCTGGGCAGCAGCTAGGTTCAGCTGCCTTCTTATACTTATTGTGATGTTTTTATAAACCCCAGAAATTTACTCTCACAGTTCTGGAGACTGGGAAGTCCAAGAGGAAGGTGCAGCAGGTTCAGTGTCGGGGGGTGGGGGGCACAGTCTTCTCTTGTTGCTGTGTCCTCATGTGGCAGAAAGGATGCGGGGGCCAAGTCGCCCCTCTAGCCTTTTATAAGGCATTAATCCTGATGGCCCTAATCACTACCCAAAGGCCCCACCTTTAATACTGTTGCATTGAGGATTAAGTCTCAACATGAATTTTGGAGAGGGCACAAACATTCAAACCACATCAGCCCCTATGCCCTGGAGCTGCCGAAATTATTCACACTCGCCGATTCTAAACCTGCTTGCCCCAACTTGCTGGTTCCTTTGCACAGAAACCACAATAAAGGCCCCTGCCCACAGCCTCCCGGTTACCCTCTGTGTCCTCACAGACCTGGTGTCTCCCCATGTGCCTGCTCCCCCAGAGTCACAACACGCCCCATTCTCTTGAAAACTGTGGCAAACCATCTTCACAATGGCAATTGTCTCCTGCCATACTTAAAGCATAGGTTTTAACCCATATTTTTAAAAAGCCTGTTAAGTACAAATGTCCCTTAGTGTTCAGTTTTTCTAAACTATTGTTTACAATTTGTTGAGCTCTTAAAATAGCAAGAATGTCAAGAGTATTTTGCTCTGGGTTGTCACGGTGTCCCCTGCATAATGAGGAGAACCCAAGGCATCTGCGTACGAGCATGGCAGTGCTCTTGGGGCCCTCTAGATCCCTGAGCCTGAGCCTGGCCTCTGCCGCCCAAGCTGGGAGGGAGCCCTCTCCCTGGAGGGCACGGCAGCCCACCACCAGCAGCAGGCTGGCTTCCAGGTACAAAGGAGCAGTCCCCCGCCCCAGTGCAGGACTAGGTGTCTGGTGCAGATTTAAATCCAGAGCTCCTCAGGCCTGAGCTGGAGCTGATGAGGTCACATTTCCCCACCCCCTCCTGCTCACCTTTTCCCCTTCTCCTCAGAGCTCGCCCTTGCACAAAGGTCCCTGTCTCGGGCTCTGAGGGAGGCCCATGGTAGCCCTGGGTACCCACCAGTGTGCATCATCTGACACGTGGAATGCATTGACACCACCAAGCGTGGAATGCATTGACACCAGGTGTTAGCCCACCTGCTGATGGGCTAACAAACCATGTACACCATGGAATACTATTCAGCCACAAAAAGATGGGGGCTTCATATCCTTTGTAACACCTTGGATGGATTTGGAGAGCACTTTCCTGAGGACTGTATCAGGAGAATGGAGAGACAGGTGTCAGATGTGCTCACAGTAATTGGTAACTTGTAGATTAACAATGATGTGCTCACACACATCAGAGAGAAAATCTCAAGTGAAGCCAAGGGAGGGGCGGTTGGCAGGTTCCTTCCCAGAGGGAGCAGTGTCGGTGTCCGGCACACTTCCCATGTGAGGGATGTCACTGTAGCTTAGACTTTGCCTCACAGATGCGACCAATGTGTCCTAATTGTTTGTACCCACATATTAATCAGAAGTTAAAAAAAAAAAAAAAAAAAAGAAAAGAAATATGGAGTGACCCTGAGCTGGGGAGAAGGGTTTTCCCGCCTCGGGTGGACAAAGTCACAGACCATTGGTGATGCCCGCCATTCTTTTTGGTACTGACCGGCAGAGGCTAATTAAAGGTTGAGCCCATGGAAAGCTTCCTATGTGTCCCACCCATAAAGAATGGTAAAGAATCCACCAGCGTGAGCATCAGTTTCCACATCAGGTAATCCACAGCAACTTTTTGCTCAAGTGGCCCCAGGAAACCGGGGCCCATTCTTGCCTGAGCAGATGCTGCCCGTGGTGGAAACAGCAGAGGAAGGGCGGCTCTCAATGGCGGGGTGTTTGCCTCGTGCCAGGGGCCCTGCTAAGCACAGGAAGGATGAAGGCCTCACCCCAAATCACATGGGCCCAGCGCCCCAGTGCATAACCAGACAGCCTCATGCTCTGTTATTCCTGGCCAGGCCCTTCCTGCCCTCCCGCCCCTATGAAAGTTAAGGAAAAAATAAAAAATATTAGTGAGAAGGGAGGTACTACATGGCTGGCCTTGTCGGGTTATTTATTCTTCAGGTTTCCATACATATTAGGAAAATAAAATAATCTTCAGGCTTTTAAGTTGTATCATAAATAATATTCATCCTTCTCTTTAAGACTTGACTCCAAATATAACTCAATTAGAAAAATGTCTCAGACTAACTCCTGCATTGCATTCATCATTTTGTTAATGTCTGACTAGTAATTGTGTGAATGATCTACCACACATCACTTGGCTCTGTTAATGTATATGTGGTAGTGGTGACAGTGTGTATCTATACATATGTGTGTGGGATGTATATATATATATATATGGAATTATAAAGATATATAGAATTATATATATATAAATCTTCTTTATTGTTTGAAGTTTTTATCTTCAACTTTATTAAAGTGTCTTTGAGGGCACAATACTTTTAATCCTTATCAACAATGATCATATCACTTTAATGAGATCAGGTAAAAAAGGATATAAATAGATGTCCACTAAGTTACTAAAAAGCCATTTTCTGTTAAATACTGGCCTAAATTACCTTTCTTAGAGGATAAAAGAATGTGACTGGGGAATTGAGTGGATGCTCAGAATTATTTAAGTTTTTTGTTTTAAGCTTTCCACTTAGTGAATGGGGATGAGTAGAAACTCTGTCTTCTCTTTGGACTTGTATTAAGTGGAGAGAAGCTACAGAGGGAGGGTTCCTGACCGAGGGGAGATGCATCTTGCTCCTTGCAGGCTGAGAGCAGGTGAGAAGCCGGGGCCTGGCCCACCGGCTGGACGTCTATGCTCTGGGCACTATGCTCACAGCCAGGCTGGGCTGCCTTTGCTCCTTTGAGGCACAATGGGACCATCTGATGTCCCAGGCTACCAGACAAGCCCCTCACCCGCACATCCAGGGGGACCTCAGACAGACACTGGCTGGAACTCAGCCCCTGCTGCTTCCTTGCCTGACATCATCCCGTGACGTCACCTTTCTGCACACTCTGTCCTGGTTGTGTGGATTGCTGTACAGAGTAGGTTAAAGAATTAGTGCATTGGGCTCGGCGCCTATGGCTTAAGTGGCTAAGGTGCCAGCCACATACACCTAAGGTGGCGGGTTTGAATCCAGGCCGGACCGCCAAACAACAATGGCGGCTGCAACCAAAAAATAGCCGGGCATTGTGGCGGGCGCCTGTGGTCCCAGCTACTTGGGAAGCTGGGGCAGGAGACTCTCTTGAGCCCAGGAATTGGAGGTTGCTGTGAGCCGTGAAGCCACGGCACTCTACCCAAGGGGATAGCTTGGGGCTCTGTCTCAAAAAAAAAAAAAAAAAAAGAATTAGTGCATCGAATGTGGCATAATTGTAATGCTAACCACGATAGACCCATTTTTTCCAGGTAAATTCCTGTTTCAACTAATTAAAATTAGAGTGAATTCACCAGTGACTGTCTCCTCATTGTGATTCCCACAAAACTAAAGGATTTATCCTCAATTCCTACATCAACAACTTAAAAATTAGAGTATGAAAAGATTTGTGATTCTAGTTACATGTCACCAACTTGTTCTTCAGAAAGACTGAACTAATTAGATTTAACTTAATTCCTTACAGTTATGTGGCTATCTTAATTAGAATTAGATTAAATCTTTATATTACATTAAGGAGTACTTCCATCAATAGTATTTCTAATCTGCCAACTAGGAGACCGTGATCTCTCTCTCTCTTCATTTATTTAAAGCTTTCTTTACCAGCATGAGCAAGAGCAAGAGACTCTATCTCTACTAAAAAAAACAATTAGCCAAGCATTGCGTCAGGCAGCTGTAGTCTCAGCTACTAGGGAGGCTACGGCAAGAGGGTCACTTGAACCCAGGAGTTTGAAGTTGCTGTGAGCGAGGCTGACACCTCCACAGCACTCTAGCTCAGGGAACAGAGTGAGACTCTAGAAGGAAAAAAAAAAGGAGAGAAAAAATTAAAGCTTTCTTTATTTTTCCTATTAGCTTATATTGTTTTGAATGGTTCTTATGTTCTTATGTTTATTGTTCATAATTCCCATCTATTAAGTATTTAATTTTTATAGCTGTTACAATGGAGAAAAATAGTGAGTTTCCATTCCATTACTAAAATTACATAATGCTGTAGATTTTGTATTTATGAGTAACATCCTGTCATTTTGCTGAACTTAACTATTTCCTCAAAATATCTTGTTGCTCTTGTCAAACTTTAAGGTATGTAATCACATCATTATGAAAAACAACAACAATGTATTAGAGTGATATAACTCGGGCTCAGCGCCTGTGGCTTAATCGGCTAAGGCACCAGCCATGTACACCTAAGGTGGCGGGTTCGAATCCCCAGCCTGGGCCCGCCAAACAACAATGATGGCTGCAACCAAAAAAAAAATGGCCAGGCGTTGTGGTGGGCGCCTGTGGTCCCAGCTACTTGGGAGGCGGAGGCAGGAGACTCACTTGAGCCCAGGAGTTGGAGGTTGCTATGAGCTGTGATGCCATGGCACTCTACCCAGGGGGATAGCTTGAG